>MPNW01000639.1:104962-122426 GCA_011800805.1 Hirudo medicinalis | reverse complement strand
GAGTGAGTGATTGAGTGATTGAGTGATTGAGTGATTGATTGATTGAGTGAGTGAGTGAGTGAGTGAGTGAGTGAGTGAGTGAGTGAGTGAGTGAGTGAGTGAGTGAGTGAGTGAGTGAGTGAGTGAGTGAGTGCGATAAACGCAGAGACATAAAAACAGCAGCTCAGGACAGCATGTAATATTTTGATCTTTGTTCGGGTTCTTGCTGTGTCAAAATAGCGACGTGTGAACGACTGACACAATGGGTCAATACCGACTGACTGAAGTTAATGAGTGAGTGAGTGAGTAAGTGAGTGAGTGAGTGCGTGAACGAACGAACGAACGAATGAACGAAAGAATGGAAGGACCTGTCATGAATGAATCCTTGTTCTTGAAAGCCCACGCCTAATGTCGATAAAGAAATTAAGCAAAAAGTCGAGTCCAAATGAGAACAGGCCTCACTATTGGATGGTCGAAGTGAACAGTCAAAGAGGTCTTTGTTCTTTTGGGGAAGCACTTCTCTTTGCGCCAATTAAGTCGTCAACGTCACACTCACACCAATGGGGCTGTGACGTTGTTGATGATGATGACGATGACGACGACGACGATGACGACGACGACGACGATGATAATTATGATGACGTTGACGACGAAGGCTGACGAGACTCAGTTTTGTTTCACTGTGTCATGCAATCATCAACATCACCACCACCACCATCATCATCATCATCGAACATACACCACCCCATCACTATGGTCTGAGGCTCCCCACTGGGTTGAATTTTCTTGTCAGCAATTCATGTTCTTCCACGCGTGTGTTGATCAGCATGCGTGCAATTGCGCCTCACCGTATCCACGTGGGGTGTGACTTCCATTGGCTCCGCCGTTTCCATCACCATTATCGTCATCGTCATCGTCATCATCACCATTATCGTCATCGTCACCATCATCATCACCATTATCGTCATCGTCATCGTAACATATCTTATAACACAACTATCATCATCATCGTCGTCGTCGTCGTCGTCATCATCATCAACGTCATCATCACCGTCGCCATGATTTTCTTCATCACCTATGCCATACTATTAACAATCGCCATCATCGATTCACTCATCTTCCAGCTGTTCTCGCCGGCGAATGATTTCCATCCAGTCGCTGATGTTCAGCAGGAAAAGGCAGACATCAGACATCAGACATCAGTCACTTCTGCTCTGTTGGAAGCTGACCTCTCCGGGAAGCAGGGGATGATAATGGTGATGATAAAAATGAAAATGATAACGGTGGTGATGATAAAAATGAAAATGATAACGGTGGTGATGATAAAAATGAAAATGATAACGGTGGTGACGTCGGAGGTGCACGTGGTTGCAAACCAAAAGTAAAGTATTATTTAATCACACTGATCACATGAGCTGAATTTAGAAACGAGCAAAATATTAGATTAATATTAATATTATAATTAATATAATTAATATTAATATTATAATTAATATAATTAATATTAATATTATAATTAATATAATTAATATTAATATTATAATTAATATAATTAATATTAATGTTATAATTAATATAATTAATATTAATATTATAATTAATATAATTAATATCAGAGCTAAAATGAAGCGGGTAATCATTTTGTCCACGATCCTTTACGACACCGGACCTGGGGGTCACTCAATACCTGATCTTTTAATTTTTAAACCGTAAACATAAATTTAGTTATTTATTATATTTATAATTTATTTAGTTGAACATAAATTTTAGTCATAAGTTATAATTTACTTGCAGTAATCATTAACCAACAATGGTTGTAATCCAATAATATTATTGCATTATTAGTAATATTACCATTTCTATTATTATTATTTATTATTATTGTTATTACTATTACCATTATTATCATCAATATTATTTATTATTACTATTATTACCATTATAATTAATAATAATAATATTATTATTATAATAAACACCAACTATAATACAAAAATACAATGAATACGCCTCGGTACATCCAAATCACTTGCGATTAATACCTGGTAATTGCTCTAACAAATGTTCAATGTGCACTTTGACAAAAAGTCAATTTCACAGAGTACAGACAAATTAATCCTGACCAACAACCACAAATTAGTCACGACTACGACAACAACAACTGAACAATCAACTCTCAATTTATGCCTAAGAGTTTGTTTATTCTTGTTGATGCAGGATTATCTTCAACCCCCACTCACGAAACGAATATAAGTTTTGAAAACAGAGAACAAGATGAGATTTGACTTAATAACAACACACACAAAAAAACATTTTCGCAAAATTAAATGCGACAAAATAACAACATCCAGACATTTTAAGCTGCGGCCATAAACAGGTCGGTTTCTGGATCAGACTCTGCATGTCTCTGGTTTCGAAGAAAATAGTGTGACCAGCTTCGACAAACTTTGGTCGGCTCATTAAGACATCATAAAATGGAGGATTAACTTCATATGGTTTATTTTCATAAACGTTTCTTATTAACAGCAACAACAAAGGAGCAGACGATCTCAATAGATATCAATAGTCTCGAAACGCGCGGGCTTCCAGCGGCGAAAAACAATAAGCGGTCAATAGGTTCGTTCGAAATAGTTTTAAAATTACTAAAGTTACAAGGGATCAAATAGAACTTGCGAAAGCAAAATAAAAACCAACTATTTAAATAAAGATAAGTGTTCAATTGATTCTTTGTTGATAGCTTGTAGGACATGTTTCAAACGCATTAGCTCTTTTTTTGGATAAGTTTTTAAAAATTCCCCTAAAAAGTACTCGTGTAATAAAACCTGTGTTCATCAACAAATTATTTAAGTCGCCAATTATTGCGTTTATTTGGTGTTTATTTATTTGTGTTAGAGTCTTCTGAAATGATAAAATGATTTAGATGATTTTTTATTAGTTTTGAGCAATCTTATTCAACTAAGCACCGCAATAACAAACACCAAAGCAACATTATATTTGGCGTTATTTTCTCTTTAACTTGCTTCAAGTTTGCAAAAAACACATAAAAGCCTCGCAAAAGTAATAAACCGAACAGCTCTTTTGATAACCTAACCCACTAAATAGTATTTAAAAAACAATTTAATTTTAATATGTCTTCAGAAAATATTGCATTAGGTAATGCATAATTTTTCTGGTCAATGTGTTCAACTCCAAGGTAGATTATCTGTATTTTAAACATTAAAATAATATATTAAAAATATTTGTAAGTTATTTTATTACCCAAGAAATATATTTTTCGTAAAGTAAAGCAAAGAAAGGGCAACTTTCGTCTCGATGGCTTTGTTTATATTTCTTTATTTTGGTTAAGAGATGTCTCTGGATTTGATCGCCGATTCTGGCAGCCGACAGAAGGTGATAACAAATGTTTTGTAATTTAGCTAAACGTTTTCTACTTTAAACAATATAATTTCAAATAAGTTAGTGCCTCGGAGTTCAGATTCAAGCTATTGTCGAACCATTGAACTTCTTAACTAAATAAACTTAGCATCTTAACTAAACAATTTGTTTTGGTGTTAAGGGAGTGACAATTATAAAACCTATTGTCTACGGAAACATAGCCAGATATTTTGGCAAGAAAAGAGAAGAAGATGGTCATACTCATCAGTGGACAGTATTTGTTAAGCCATATAAAAATGAGGTAATTCAGTTTGGAATTTTTGTGCCTTAGTAGTGTGTAATCTTATATTTAATTAGTATTCTTAAATTATTTTGAATGCATTTTCAATCAATTATGCAAAATAATTGAGTTTATTACATACAGTTATTGAAATACTAAATAAATACCGAAAAACTACAACAACAACAAAATTGCAGGACATGTCAGTCTATGTTAAGAAAATGAACTTCAAGCTGCACGAAAGTTACGCCAACCCCAACAGAAGTATGTAGCCTTTAATTTTTATTTCAGGTTTTTTTGATTCCAATTTTGCATGCATTGAAATTTTCACTCGTTTATTTACAAAATAACCGGACGGTTTCAAACGATATCAAGTGCTTATTACAATTGCAATAATGTCGCCGTCAAATTTAAGTCAACAAACAAATTAATTGCCCGTCATGAATGTTTCCGTTCCACGTCGCTGCACTATCAATAAGTTTTAAACCTAGGCCAGTTGGTTATCATTATTTATTAAATATCAGTTATTTTGTTAAAGTTATTACAAGGCCACCCTATGAGGTCACAGAGACTGGCTGGGGTGAATTTGAGGTCATCATAAAGGTCTACTTCAACGACCCCAACGAGAAACCAGTCAGTTATTTGGGCTTTGCAATAAAAATAATTATATAATTTTCACGACATAATATTTCTCATTACTTAAATCCTTGGCATTTGAAACTTTGCGATTGTCGTCAGATGACTAGAGGCCGCTATATTTTTGTTGGAGATAACTTTTTAAGCGGACATTTGATTTTCATCCTGTCAAAACGGCTCTTACATTCACTCGATCGCTTCTACAGGTGACGATCTACCACCTGCTGAAACTGTTCCAGACCGATGCCGAGATCATGACGGGGAAGAAGAACCTCGTCTCGGAATATTACGACGAGATGGTTGGCATCGTCAAATAATTAACCGACCGATTGATTGCAAGCAGCTGAAAAAAAGCAGTCGCCTATGTTAATGTTGTTGTAGTTATCTCCTGGTATTATTGTTGCAGCAAAATACAGTAACAATGCAAATCCATCCTTGCCATGTACAATTGTCCAATCCTTGCAATTATGAGTTATGACGTCATCGTCGATGATATTTACTTACTCCTTCACCTACCTGGATCTCTTTTGATGCAGGTGTTTCAAGATCCATCTTCCTCCATGCAGAAGATGCTCCTACAACAAAGGCCCATCACCATTGGTCCCTACCTCCACGACAATAACTGTAATGTTTAACCCTATTGCTACGATTACTGTCGTAACATCCAATCAATTTGAATGTTTATTTCTTCGCAGTCGAGGAGAAGAAGCAGAAACACCTGTCTGCCATCAAGACGACCTCCGCGAGGGTCAAGCAGCGCATACAGCAGGTCACCGAGCAGCTGAAGCAGAGCAAGGACGACATTCAGAAGTTCAAGCAGGAGCTCTCGAAGCTCGACGGCACAGGCACAGACATGTGACTGAGTCATGAATCCAGTCATCCCGGGAGTAAAACTGTCGCTTACTTTACGAAAGAATTGTCCACGTTTTGTGTAAATAAAAGAGTCGGTGTTGATTATAAAATTCTGTCGATCGGGTGAAAGGCGATGATCGGAACATTTGATGCAATACTTGGCCTTCCTTGATACTCTCTGACTTTGCAGTAGAAGAATACTCTCTGACTTTGCAGTAGAAGACCATTGGGTATTAAAGTTTCTCAGTTGAAACGGTTTAGGTGCAACCATACTTTTAAGGATGGGTTTCTTGTGCGTTTTGAGATTCCTATTCTGAACCTTATTTATTTACATGATTTTTGAAACAACAATAACTTGCAAAACTGAAGCCAAAACAAATCGATGTAAATTTGACAGCAATACGACGTTCGAATGGTGTCTGTTGATTTTGTAGCTCATGCATTCTGGTGCTTCACACAGCAGAAAGTTAATTCAAATAGTAGTATCATATTCCATTTTATTCCCAAGAACCCTCAGTAAACAAAAATTTTTTTATCAGGAATACAGAATCATCACTTTATTTCCTGGCATGCATCCTCTCCAGCTTTCGTTTTTTGAGCTGCTCGTTCGTAGGTTCGCTGAAGGGAATCTTCTGGAAGCCCTCTGGAGCGACCAGTTGAACCCAGTCAAATTTGACCTTGGAAACGCTCCTCATGTAGACGCCCGTGGTCTCCACGAGTTCGCAGAAGAGCAAGTACTCGGGCTTGAACTTGTAGAGGATGGAGGACGGGTGGATCACCGCCTCCCTGTGAGAGTTCAACTGCGGAGAGAAAGATGCGCTCGGTACAATACATTAATATTCATATTTGCAATGATATTTGTTATCCAAAAGAAATGTTATTTTATGCAAAATAATGGTTAAACTGATATTGGCAGCTTAATCGTGTAACGTATAATAGTAATAAGCTTAACGACGAGAGCACCTGGTAAGATCCACTCACCAAGACGTATCTGTCACGAGAGAACTTGGCAACATTTTTGTAAAGGCCGGAGCAGAATGATTTCCTGCAAAATCAGTTTGTTACCAATTATGATCGGCTTTAACTGGAATAATAATAATAATATTAATTAAAATGCTAAACATTATTATATTATTTATAATAATTAGTTATTACAACCATCCAATGGTTTTAATCACGATAATAACTTTGGTTAGTCAGTGGGTGTAGCACCAATGGTAATAAATAAACATTAACATAATTAATATCAATAATGTAATGAATAACACTGATGTCAATAATATAACAGTAAACCATAATGCACCAGTCACACTAAGGATCGATTCACAATGCTTCAATGCACACTCACAGAACCATTTCCCTGGTCGTCAAGTTACCGCTGAGCGTGGAATAAGCCATGCCGGCATCCGTGCAAATCTCCTTCAGCTGCTCTTTCACGCTCTTGGCGAAGGTCAAGGCCCTTCGGTTTATGCCGTTGGTCTTGCACCATGCCTTGACGATATTTTAAACGTTAGTGATTGCATTTTATTTTTTTGGCACCTTACAAATTAACTATTATTATTATTAATATTTATTATTATTATTTAGTATTAAAGTTAGTCAAACAATATATTTTATGCTAGTTAAAATTGTTACAAACACATCAATGCCAGATTCCACAAATAATATTTGCATTCAAACCGACCTCTTGGAACTCTGCATCCTTCTTGTTGAACTCTCTGAAGATCTTCAAGTAGGTCAAAAGGTCGCCCGAGTCATCCACAAGGGGACTTCTCTTTTCCCTGTTGCCCTTCCTCTGGACAATAATTGTCATGAATATTGATGAGTATGCTAATGAGAACGTTATGCTAAGTACAATCAAAGTGCTCATCGCAATCACTGACCTCCTCTGGCAGGTCGACGAACGCTTCTTCAGACGAAAGGACGGAGATGATTATCAGAACTTCATGTCTGTCGTTGGCATAATCACGCGAGTAATTAGTATAACAATTAATTACCCATGCACGTCATTGAAATAGATTTTGACTCACAAGCAGCCATATTTGGATGCAGAGAGTATGATCCTCCCGTACTTAGGATCGAGGGGGAAGCGGGCCATCAACTTTCCATCCTCTGTCAGCTGGAAGTAATTGGAATCAAAGGCGGAGTTTAAAACGACATCTCTGACATAAAATGTTTTCAAACAGATGAAATGACTTCACCTCGATGTTAGGTTCGACGACAGCGGCTTTCATGTCCTTCAAGACGTTGAATGCTTCGAGGATTGCCTGTCGAGCAAAATTATTGAGGATTTCTACATAAATATGAAAATGATTGATTCGACGAATAATGTCTTTAATGTGATGATTAGAATGAATTTGTATTGGAATTAGTGCACTAAAGGTTTGTGCATTATGAAAAAACATTTCACGTTTTTAATCATAATGTCAACAAAAATAACAAAACCACTAGTGACCAGAAGCGAAACCAGAAGCGAGTCCAGTTGATTAGACGTACGAATATCGATGACACATGTAATTATAATATTCATGATTGCTTACCTTCTCTGAAGGTTTGTCCACAAAGTCGAACTTGGTGACATCATTTATCCCCATGTACATCAGTTGGAGGATGACACTTGCCAAACTCCTCCTACAATAAAAAACAACCAATAGCAGTTCAGTATTCCTGAAGAAAACACGTTTATAAATTGCATGCATCCAAATTCAAATTACAATTATTGTTACAATTTGAATAAAATATTTATTACAAAGTTAAATTTGAAAATGATTAAATTTGAATCCACCTTTGTATCTCGGGGACAGGAACCTCTGGAAATTGTTTGAAAGTGTCCTCATTGTAGAGCCTGTAACACGTCCCAGGTCCCTCGCGACCGGCCCTACCCGACCTCTGCTTGGCCTGAGCCTGGGAGATCGGCTCCACCTTCAGACAGTCCAGCCCCCTGTTCGGGTCGTAGGTCTTGACCTTCGAAAAGCCCGAGTCGACGACGTACTTGATGCCGCTGATCGTGAGTGAGGTTTCAGCGAGATTTGTTGAGAGGATGACCTTTCTCGACCCCTGTATTTATGAGTAATTAAGAATGTTAATGGTCAATGGATGCTGATTAATTAATACACATATTAATAATTACTTGCATAATTATTACATTGCTTGTTACACAATTAATTAATCCTAGTAACTCATCACAATCTTGAAGACATCTCATTAAGCATAATTTATTCGTCGGCCACCTACCTCTGGAACGGGCTGAAAGACTTTTTCTTGGAGGTCTTGAGACAGTGCCGAATAGAAGGGCAGTACCACCAGTGCAGGCAACTCTGAGGATTGAAATAAAAGCAAATTATCAAAATTAATCCCAAATTCCGCCACAAATAAAAATCTGAAACAATGTTTCAGCATCGCACTCGAGTCCTGGGACATTGCCTTCCTGTGCAGGACCTTGGCTGCAGACTCAATTTCATCCTTGCCGGTCAGAAAGACCAGGACGTGCTCACTGCGAGGAGAAAGTGTCGACGGTGAATGAGACGGACGTTACATTAATGATGTTACATTAATTCGATGCATCAATTCGGTGAATATTAAAATACGAGACGGAGCATTCCGGATTTGTGCAAAAAAGAATTTGAAGTCGTGTTTTTTCTTAATAACAATCGACGATTATTATTGACATATATTTTGTTAATTTTAATTAAAGAAATATTTATATTATTATTCATCATGAATTATTATTAACATAGTAGTCAATGGACAATTTCAACCACTTACTCTGCAGGAGCTGTCATGTTTATTTCGAGGACTCTTTCGATGCACCCCGAGACGTAGTCCTTGACCTTCTTCTTTTCGTAGATGAGCTGCAACATTCATCTGGGTGACATCAGTCTGATGATGCTGGGTTTGATAGTGATCTCAAGAAGCGAGGATGATGATAGTAGCGAGGTTGCTGATGATAATGATACTCACGTCGATCTTGTGCGTTCGTCCGGGAATTGCGAAGACTTCGGCTCCGAAGTAATTGGAGAATTTCTCGACGTCCATGGTGGCCGACATGATGACGATCTAAGATGATGATGATGACATTAACCGAACAAAATTATGATTTGTTGCAACAAAATATGAAAATTACCTTCAGTGGATCGAGAGTCTGGTCATTTGCTCGTCGCTCCTGTGCGGACTTGACGATGCCGAAGAGGACGTCGGTTTCGACCGTCCTCTCGTGAGCCTCGTCGAGTATGACGACATTGTATCTGCGATGATAATGATAATAATTTATTTGTGTGTATCATTGTACCTGTGGTGATAATTTTAAATGTTTGATTTGTATCATCCTAATCATCTCACTAAAATATATTCAAATGAAGCCATCATCATCATCATTATCAGCCTCTGCTATGATAGCACTCATTACACAATGCAGTCTTAAAAGCACCCACTTTTTCAGCAATGGATCCAACAGCGACTCCCTCAAAAGCATTCCGTCCGTGAGGAAAACGATCTTCGTGACGGTGTTGTTGCTGGTGAGGTTACTGAACCTGACGTGGTAGCCGACCTACGATGTCGGCATTTTGTCACGACATGACTAATCATCAATTAATGATATTATACAAAATAACGACTTAATCGATATCCCATGAATAATAATACTTAATCTGTATGTCTTGTTACATTATTACAAAAGTAAACAAAAAGAACGTAAAGGAATTCGGCATGTTTGCGATAATGGTGATAAATCCATTTGTATCCACATTTACCTTACCTTTGAACCCAGTTGGACCCCCATCTCTGCTGCCACTCTCTTGGCGAGGGTGGTGGCAGCTACTCTTCTCGGCTGAAACGAAAACATTGGCAGGGCATTTGAGGTTGTTCGAAGGACGTATTTCAAATCTCATAAAGCCTCGTGGAAATCAATGTGAGACCGGTGAACAGTGTCTAACGAATTACAAATAAATAACTAATCGTGATTGTCATTAATTTTCAAGATTAATATAGTTAATGTATGATTTCAATATATAATATAATCTTTCTTATTATATCATTAATAATAACAGCATTAATCATTATTATTATTATTATTAAAAATATGATTAGTATTAAGTTAAGATTATTATTAAAATTATTAAGAACATAATAATCATCATCAGTTTGGTGATAAGCACACACCTCATATCACATCATTCATTGCTAATCTCTCATAATAAGAGTTCACCTGTTCCTGGTGAACCTGTTACCTGGTGAACATACCTGGGTGATGGCAATGCACTTGTTGTTGCAGACGTTGGCTCGATAGAGAAGCTGAAGAGGTGGAATGTTTTGTTGGTTTTTTAATTCAAAAATAACTTTTTTAAAATTTGAATTTGAAAATTGAATTTTTAAATGCTTCTGTTTTCCATTATTTTGATTATAATTAATGAGGTTATGAAGCAATAACCGGATAAAACATTGTAGTAGTAGTAGTAATAATAATAATAATAATAATAATAATAATAATAGAAGCAAAAGATGATCAGAGTAAATATGATGATGAAAACATTAGACAAAATCAGAGTCAACATTGCTGGTGATAGTTGTCAGGCATGATTATGAATTTGATGATTGTGACAACCTGAGGGACTTGGGTGGTCTTCCCACTCCCGGTCTCCCCGACGATAATGAGGGACTTTGCCTTGAGTGCCTGAGTCACAAGCTTCTTCCTCAACTTGTGGATCGGAAGAGTGGCTGACTCTTGCTTCAGTTTTTCTTTTATTTCTTCCAATTCTAAAAAAAAAAGTAGGAAAATGTAAAAATATTTTTCAGTTATTCGGACTCGTCTAAACATTTGTCAGTCGTTCGGACTCGACTTTAATGAATGAAAATGAAATCTAAACGATTGCAACCCACCCTCGAAAGACTGTCGAAATATTTTACGATTCTGAGGTTCGATCCCATCGTTGGGTCGTTTCTGGCCCCTTTGAGACTCTAAAAATATTTTTCAAGATCAATATTTCCCATTTAATATCATTTATTAAATTAATTATTTATCTAAATTTGATTTATTTTTTACAGAACAGAATGTCTACCTTTGTTGTCATTATTTGACTCATTGTTTTCATTGACTGCGTTTTTGTTTTGAGAGTCAAAATTCTTTTTGGTTGAAGTTATTGAAACTGAAAATCCAAGCGATTAGTACTGAAATTATCCATCATCAACAACGGATATTAATTAGACAATATTAATTTAATTTTGAATTCCACAATTTTGAAGCCAAAATGAATTGACACCTTTTCGTTTTGCTGACGAAGAATCTTGTTTTGGATTGTCATCTTCATTATCACTGTTCATGTTTATTGATGCCTTCTTCTTGACTGGCACTGGGTATAAATATTTGCATAATTTAACTTAATTCGTAAGTCCAAATCATCTTAGTCATGCAACGGACTTTAATCAAATAAATAAATAATAAATAAATAACTTAATTCGTACTTAATTATCATAATGTAGCATAATAAATACTGATCCCTGTAAACTGATTGAAGGTGCTTATTGAATGTCAGTAATTTAATATAGTGCCATCAAGCCAATTCGTAGTTCAATAGTCGTGGTTATACTGGAATTTGGAAACTCGGATTTAGGACTCTTTTAGGACATTTTGATCGATTTTTAGGACTTAATTTAATATAAATATTAGTGCTCTTTTACTTTAGATTTTGGCTACTGCAGTGGTCAAGAAAATTGTATACCAAAGTTCTACATAGTAATTTTTAACTCGTGATGATGGTTTTGTGATTCATGATAGGCTAAATACAAATACAAATTCAGAATTCTAATAAATAAATGACCTAAAGGACACGCTTACTTTCCAATGGATTGAATCAGTATTTATTCAATATTAACTTACTTTTAATTCCTTTCAACTTCATTTTGTAATGATTATCAAGACCAGATGATTTCGAGCGTGATGATGGGCGATACGACTAAAAATAAACTTAAACATAGAAATAATATTTTTTGTTGAGTCCTCCCGAAATATGTTTACTTAATCTCATATTCTGAATGCTAGTAAATGTCGAAATATATAATTTTAAATAAAGATTACTCGGTGTCATAATAAGAAAAATTAATTCAAACATTCAAGTTTTTGAAAGTTCTGTAAATTTATGAAGATGCCTAATAGTATAAAACAAGACTTATCTACTTGTACTTAGTTGGCATATTAATTATTATTTTGCAAATTATAATATAATTCAAAATTCATTCAAATCTTGGCAGTACTTATGAAATATCTTGTATTTTTACAAAATGATTAACAGAAAGTTTGGAAAGTTAAGAAGTCATCTAAAATTATTACTAAATAAGTCGCAAAAAACCTGTATTGAGGCAATCGTATTCTAGTCTCTCGACCAGAGGAGTTACTCACGTTGTTAAAAATTATTTTAAATAAAAATAGTCCGGCAAAAAGTCAGGAAAATAAATGAGAAACAGATGTATGTACAAATTGCTTTGAATGCTTTTATTCTCTCCAGCCAACAAAACTAAACGACCAAGCGATTGAGCGCATTTTTAATTCTCGGCTGGCTGTGTGGTAGTATTTATTGTTTGTGTACATTTTTCGAACTGAGAGACTCGCTGCAAGTTTTGTAATAAAAGAAAAGTAGATTTCACGCTCATAGGATTTCTAAAGTAAGTCTTACGTTTTAATATTTTCACGCCATGTTTTTTTAGTGGCGCTTTATTTGATGGATATGTTGTCTAACTCAGTGGACTTGTATGTATTGATCATGAACACATGTGGGCTTCGTACCGAATGTGGCTGATTTGTGTCTCCATTTTGCTTTTCAGATTTATTTTATTTTTGAATATTATTTCATACCAGTGATTTAGTGAGACTTTTGAATATTTGGTTATTAAAAAAACAAATTTGCAAGCAATTTTTTTATGTCCTTAAAGTTATTGCTAGGCTGAGAAATGTCATTGACACACAAAGTGCACTGATTGTGTGAATGATTACAAACTTCTCAGCACGATTGATTGGACATGTATTTGTTGCAACAGATGAAGACAGATAACTCTATTAAAGTGGCTGATCATTCATTTGATAACTTCACTGTCAGGACCAGAATTACTTGTGAAATATTTTTCATTAATTTTTCAGCATTTAAAAAAATTTGTGTTGTGTTAAATATTAGCCTTTCATACATGGTAAGGTCAAAATGTCAATCATTAATGATCAGGTGATATTACTTAAGCATTCATTGGTGTTTGTTGTATCTGTCTAATTTGTCTTGTCAACACAGTAGTTATAATGTGTCATTGTAAACACCATTGTTAAATCGTATTGTGTTTAATTAGTTTGGTGTCGTTAAAACATTCCGTGATGATGTAACGAAATGTTAACTGAAAGTTTTTTTTGCATGATTCATGTTGCTGCTGCCTCCTACACATGTGTGAAATGCTTCTCAGCATTGTGAATGCATTTGAAATAGTCGGAAACAAATGTCACTTTACTGTCAGGTCAGGGTGGTGAGGATCAGAAACCGAACTTACGTTCAGAAGGTTCGACCCTTCCACTTCCACTTCCACCACCTGCCTCTTGTGGAATCTGCTCCGTCCCTGACCACCATCATCTTTAGTTCCCCCCTTAACCTTCAAATATCTTGTTATTCATGCCTTTTTGACCAATTTGAGGATAGGATTGTATGGGTTTTCAAAGAATGTGGGGATCAACTTGCATGAAATCTTCTATTCAGAAGTGATTTGTGCGTGTCCATCGAATGAATGACTGAGTGGGAGCTTTGAATTATGTGCGTGTGAATGTTAATGCGTGCGTTGCCAGGTAATTTGTCTAATCTCTGTTACTTACGGCCGGATATTTTTTCGTGACTGCATTTTAATTGTGCCTGATTGAATTTGCAAAGGTTGACAACGGTCAATAACGATAACAGTTGATAACGACGAGTGATAACGATGCTTTGTTTCGCAACGTTTGTCAGAAAATCGGTAAATTCACACACGCTCCGGGAACGAACAATTTCGAGACACGGTTCCAGGGATTTGAAGACAGTGTTTCAGAGCAGACGATAACTACAGGACATGCAAAAAGCTTTTCAATAATTTAAATTCAAATTACCCGTCCTATTTGATCTGAAGTAGAACATTTTACGAAAAATTTGTCAAAGATTCATGTATTAGAATATACCTCAATTCGTAATAGCTGCCACCTCCTACCTCTGGTCCTACCATATACCTGGTATATCTTAACCCTTCAGCCGGCTACCACCAACACCGCCACTCTGGTGCGCGAAATTGAGCCGAGTCATTCGGCCAACAATGACTCGCTCAACGATGACATTGCAACGACTTCGTACTGAACTTAAAAATGTCTCCCTTTATTGTTTTCAACGAGACTTGCCCTCTTTGACATTGTGATTGGCATTGATTGATTGATTGATTGACTGATTGTTTGATTGACAAATTGAATGGCAGACTCATTGTGCAGATTGGCTGGAAGTCTTGAGAATGAAGAGTGAGAAGGAGTGTAACTAAGTGATTGTTGTCAAGCGCTTGAGGAAAACTAGAGTTTAATGAGTGTGCTACTGTGACAGTACCCATACCGATCAGCTGTGTGTGACGGGCGTCTTGTTGGAATGGTGTTAATTAAAATGTCACCTCTTTAATGAGAGTATTCTTTTCACTGCTGTCTGTTGTTGTTGTACATTTACATGTCTGCCAATAGCAATATAATATTGTCGACGATTTATTGAATGTCAGTTCAAAAATGAAAATGTCAACAATGTATTCGAAATAACTTGAATATTCCCTTTGTTTACCATCGAGGATGACGTACATTCGTAAACTTTCTGACAGAATATTTTTTTCTGAAACATACTTTTTAATAACTGCCTATGATGATCGAAATGATAGACAGAACGGCAAACATGGCGGATTATCTGCGCTACAGATAATAATAATAATAATAATAATAGTTAATTTATAATGCGCCATTTGCATAGCGTCAGAGGCGTCAGAGATAGAGCTTGTCGGTGGCGATGAAGATCAAGTCAACAGCCAATCAAATTGGACAAGTGATAAATAATTAATCGAGCTAATTTGAATATTTAAATTGATTAATTATTCTCATCGGCTCATCTTCAGAGTGTTCGTCCTCATTGATATGCAAGGTCAATGGCTTAAAAAAAAAACTTACTTATGCATGCACAACGAGCCGATGAGTGAGAGGTTCCATATTTCCCAGATCGGATCGAATTCCTATCCTCCTTCGTCGATATATGCTAATGAGACGGAATAAATGAATGGATTATGATAATTGATTCGGATTAATTAGCAGCCGGATTCGATGGTAGATTATTCGCGAACAATCAGCTTGTGGAATCGTACCGGCCAGACGATGGGGGAGTGACTAGGGACTGAGATGGACTTCCATTGAGAGTGGAATGCGGCGAGATGGTGATGGGAGGGAAGGGTGGGTTGAGAAACTTGAATGGACTGACTGCTGCCAGGTTCGTTCTGCTACGACATTAAAACAAGCTCTCTCTCTCTTTTATTTGTTGATAATTTTTGCTTTCTTTGACCGACTTGATTGACGACTTTGTGGATCTTCAAGTCATCATTCGTTGAAGTTCTCGTGATTTATCATTTATCATAAGTTAGTGTACAAGGACGATTTGGGTTTGTACGTATGTTTGTATGTTTTAAAAAGAGAGACCACGGATTAATTAGGGACTGTTAATAAGTTCTGAACGGTGATTATTATTATTATTATTATTATTAATATTATTATTGTTATTTGGTTGTACTGATATATATTGTTAGAATATATTATTACAATGTAATAAATCTCTTATCGGTCCACAACTTTGTTTTGTTGAGTCAGGTGGTCTTCTGAACTTTGTTTGTCTCCCCTGTGCTCCTGTTTGTGCTCCTTGTTGTCTCGTCCATTAACGGCATTGTACTTGGTCTTTTCTTTTTACATCTATTCATTCACTCACTCATTCACTCACTCATTCACTCACTCACTCACTCACTCACTCACTCACTCACTCACTCACTCACTCATTCACTCATCCGTTCAATGGGAAATCATCAGCTATTGGCTTGTATTTTGATAATGTTGTTTATGAAGTCGTATTCCTAACGCTTCCAAAGTGTACAANCACTCACTCATTCACTCACTCACTCACTCACTCACTCACTCACTCACTCACTCACTCACACTCACTCACTCACTCACTCACTCACTCACTCATTCACTCATCCGTTCAATGGGAAATCATCAGCTATTGGCTTGTATTTTGATAATGTTTATGAAGTCGTATTCCTACGCGTTCCAAAGTTCAATAGAGTTTGAGAGAGAGAGAGAGGGAGAGAGAGAGAGAAGAATGAGTAGATGGTCGGGGTTTATTTTCATTTACAAGCTCTCAATTACCTCCGCGACATCTTCAGTCATCATGTAGTTGTCCGCCGTCGTCAGCTGAGGTTGCTAAGAGACGGAATGAGCGTTGTTATTGTTATAGTTATTATTATTATTATTATTATTATTATTATTATTATTATTATTATTATTATTATTATTATTATTATTATTATCATCATCATCCTCATTGTTATTATTATTATTATTATTATTATTATTATTATTATAGTTATTATTAGTGTTGTTGTTATTAAACCCTCGCCGGC
Source organism: Hirudo medicinalis (assembly GCA_011800805.1). Lineage (NCBI taxonomy): Eukaryota > Metazoa > Annelida > Clitellata > Hirudinida > Hirudinidae > Hirudo > Hirudo medicinalis. The sequence continues at coordinate 105,634 of MPNW01000639.1, read as the reverse complement.
AAGTCAACAAATAATAAAGATAGAGAATGAATAAAGTCAAAAGAGGATCGAAATAATTACCATAATATCAATAATAATAATAATAATAATAACAACAATAATAATTACACAGTAATTATAATAATTATTATAGCCTAACAGCTAACATCTTTCTAAGTCTGACATTTTGCTTTGAGACCCCTACATATTCCAATCTTTTCAACATCACGAAAGATAATCCGAGAGATACTGAATTGATTGAGAGGAGGAGGAGGAGGAGGAGGTATTGTTGCCCAAGGAAGCTTCTCTCCAGCAGTTCGCTAAGCTGATCAAGTGACCATGGGACAATGTTTTGTGTGAGGACGTGCTTCTTAGTCTTGATTTCTTTCATTGCTGAGAGACATGATCGATATTACTGCCAGTGAGATCGAGTGGCATCGGGCGATACCAAGAGGTATTAATTGGTAATTGGTAATACTAAGTACCAGCGAACTGAGCTGAGTACTGACTGAGTAACAAAGTACGCTCGAACGGCTACGAATATCGGATATATTATTAGATCATGGACAAGTATATTCGTTACCTTTAAGCCACACATAAGTCCACTGTTATAGACATTCAATACTTTTATACTCACAAGCCATAATGATATTAATAATAATAATAATAATAATAATAATAATAATAATAATA
>MPNW01000639.1:82797-99955 GCA_011800805.1 Hirudo medicinalis | reverse complement strand
TCACTCACTCACTCACTCACTCACTCACTCACTCACTCACTCACTCACTCACTCACTCACTCACTCACTCACTCACTCACACTCACTCACTCACTCACTCACTCACTCACACTCACTCACTCACACTCACTGACTCACTCACTCACACTCACTGACTCACTCACCTATGTTCTGTTGAGCCTCAGTTTTGAGTCTATCAGTTGTAATTAGGAAGAGTCCAAGGACCAATTATGCGAGTCTCTCATCATCTTTCGTTCCAGTCGGGTTGGGCCGAAATACTGCACTCGATATACATTGCTGCCATTAGTCACAGTTGTGGTAGTAATAATGTTGCAGTTGCAGTAGTGGTAGTAATAGAACTGTCATTGTGGTAGTGGTAGCTTGTCGTTGAAGCAGCCGGTAGTCGCCCTAGCGATTGTAAGTGTGGAAATAGTTTTAGATGGCAGCTAGGAAATCGTCTTTGCCAATGCTTCAATTAAGAAGATTAATTGTGGTGATACCATCTTTTTCAAACCAACTTCACCAGTCATACACTGCATATATAAATTCAGCCAGCTACTTGCCCTCAAAGAACTGGGCGATTAAGACGATACTCCCGCAACGGGATTCGAACCCGTGCTGCCTGCCGTCGTGAGAGGCGAAGTCTTAACCATAAATTAGACCATGCGAGAGCACAAGGCTCCTTGGTTTCAGTAGCTCTCGAGTTTAAAGCTTTATAAAAGGTGAAAGTTTGAAAACTTGAAAACTGAAAGTAGCACAGTTGACCCAAGAGAACGAATGGCTTAGAGAATGACGTGTGCAAATTTCAAGTCGCTACCGTTCACCCTTTTGGGAGGAGTTCTTGGGACAGATAGACAGACATATACACGAATAATATGATATTTAATAGACGCTTTTAATTATGCCACACCATTATAATAATATAATAATAAATGCATTGTGACATTGGTGCAAAACAAACATGGTTCACTTTGATGTTATCGTTCTTATCAACCATTATCATAATCTATCATCATTATAACTATTGTGACATGGCCACTTTATAAGTGACGAGTTCCCACAATCGACGCGATGATGTCACCATTAATGAATCCGGTTCTTCCATCGCCTGCCATCTGTACTCATCATCTGTACTCATCATCTGTACTCATCATCTGTACTCACCATCTGTACTCATCATCTGTACTCATCATCTGTACTCATCATCTGTACTCATCATCTGTACTCATCATCTGTACTCATCATCTGTACTCACCATCTGTACTCACCATCTGTACTCATCATCTGTACTCACTATCTGTACTCACTATCTGTACTCACCATCTGTACTCACTATCTGTACTCACTATCTGTACTCACTATCTGTACTCACCATCTGTACTTACTATCTGTACTCACTATCTGTACTCACCATCTGTACTCACTATGTGTACTCACCATCTGCTGTGTCAGACCCTGGTGAAACACTTCTTGACAAGCTGGCGATCAATGAACATTCGTTGGTTGGTTAAAACCACGTTTCTTTTGCAGCCCACTGCATGCGCATGACACGACAATGCATCTGACATCTGTGCATGCAGTCGTGAATTCATTGACTTGATTATCATCGTATATGTTAACTCTCTTTGAACTATTGTTGCTATCATATAGTCTTGCCGACTATTCATTCGCCGTGCATGGCCGCCGACTTGTGACTTGATATGACTTGTCGGATATGAACCAGTGCAGTCACTCAATGGGTTGAAATATCTGTGACTCCATCGTGACTTGTGACTTCACAGAGTCGTCCGCGAATGAAGACGCCTTTGGAATGTTTCCATTCATATGAAAGAAAGGACCCTTTCATGCTAAACGCGTCTTTATTGTTCTCGTCAATAATTTCAATAACAACAACAACAACAATAATAACAGAAGTAATAATAATAGTAATAATAATAGTAACAATAATAATAATAATAATAATAACGAAAGTTAAAATAATAGGTTATAATAAATGTTGATGAGGTTTGTATTAACTAGCGGTGGTGATGATTATGCTTTATCAGGTGAGTTCACATGATGAGGTTGATGGATACGACAACATCCAACAAACAAATACATTTCTTGAGAAACGTTTGTTAGTGGTTTTCCGTAATTATGGAAAACATGCATTTTCAAGGCTGGAGATGACGGATGGACGGCAACAGCAACAGCAACATTTTTTTCAACATTCTCTCTCCCAGCAAACGATCCATCGGATGCTTCGTGCGCCTCACCTTGGATTGTATTGTTGCGTTCCAAAGTTATCTCACCTCATATTGTATTGCATCTCTCTGAAATTACCTCATCCTTGGATTGTATTGATGCTTTCTGAAGCTGTACTTGCTTCTGAATTGCTAAACCTGATTTTAATTAATCATTTAAACCCAATTCTAATTAATTAAAGTCTGTAATAAGAAATAAATGGTAAATACAGAAAAGCAAGCAATCGACCACGTTGCAAAATGGTTGATAAGGATGCACTCGTACCTCTAAGTAATCGTTCATTATTTGCTTTCTTATGTTTTAAGATAACAATAACTAGAGCAACAACGACAAAGATAATGATAATGATGATGATGATGATAATAATAATAATAATAATAATAATAATAATAATAATAATAATAATAATAATAATAATAACAATAATAATAATATTATTAATACTAATAGTATTAATACATTATTAGTACTATTAAATAGGTCGGCCAGTAATGAAGGTATTGTCTCCAATAAGATAGTGCAGCTTATTCATGCTGATGAAACCACCAACTTTCCATAGTAATCATTACAGTGAAAGCTGATGCTCTGATGATGATGATGATGATGATGACGATGATGATGCTCTGATGATGATGATGACGATGATGATGAGTAACATCGTAGTGGATAACCACTCCGCAAAGATGCTACAACACGCTGTTGTTACTCGTTGAAGCCAATAATAAGTCTATTGTTATTGCAGCTGCTGTTCAAACATAATTGATGATGATGACGATGATGGTGATGGTGATGGTAATGGTGATGATGATGGTGATGGCATTAATAATATAAACAACAATATTAATTATAATAAGAGTTGCGTCTTCAAGGTCGGCGCTATATAATTGAGACTTCGAAGTCTGACCTAAGCAATAAATAAGTAAGTGGTATTACTGTCCACAACAACAACCACGACGACGACGACGACGACGACGACAACAACAGCAGCAGCAACAGCAACAGCAGCAGCAGCAGCAACAACAACAACAACAACAACAACAACAACAATAATAACAATAATATAAATTAATGTTAATATCTCTTTATCTCATCAGGATTCATGATTTACCGGCTGATAAGCAGAATAAATGTAAGAAAATAATGTCAAAATAATGTCATTGGTTGTAAACAGTTCTGGTTGTAAACAGTTGTGGTTGTAAACAGTTGTGATGACGACAAATTAAAGGAGGAATTAATGAACAAAAAATATTCGAAAGTCTTACCATTGATTGATCGATGTTTGCTTATTGTAGGTAAGTACTTCTACCTAGATTGTGTGGGAGGATCGCATTGTATGACACCGTTGGATTGCTAACATTGCTTCATCGTCATCGCCATCGTCATCGTCATCATCATCATCATCATCGTAGTCATCGTCATCATCATCATCATCATCCTCGTAGTCACCATCATCATCATCATCATCATCANTTGGATTGCTAACATTGCTTCATCGTCATCGCCATCGTCATCGTCATCATCATCATCATCATCGTAGTCATCGTCATCATCATCATCATCATCCTCGTAGTCACCATCATCATCATCATCATCATCATCATCATCATCATCATCATCATCATCGTCGTCATCCTCGTAGTCATCGTCATCGTCATCCTCGTCATCACCATCATCTTGGTTTAGTCCCTTATTATCGTCAGTTACTACAAAGTAACAGTACACGCTTTAAGGACATTTCTTCAATAAATATTTGTTTGATTGTTTTAGAGCGTATCTAGTTATTAAAGTAATGATGATGACGACGATCTGCCCCAATATGGCCGGTTTCTTATTTCTTATTTCTCTTGATGATGATGATGATCACGTGGTATCACTTGCGATTATGATGATGATAATGGTGGTGATGATGATAATGATGGTGATGGGTGTTGATAAGCATTCCTTTGCCGCCATATTTTTTCGTTATCACCAATCATGGTGAACATCATCGTCTGAAAATTCCCAACTATTCACTAAGTCGACCGTATCGCCATTTTGTTCGTATAAATTTTTTTTCGTTCATCTTCTGACTAAGAATCGAGCAGCTGTTTCGAACCGAGTTGCTGAAGTTAGCTGGTCAATCAATCGCTTCTTTTCATAATTCGTAACCTTCAGTCGTGTTGGTTACCTCACGAGGGCAGATAACGATATCGTAGAAACTATTCTTTAATATACGTGTAAAATAGTTAGCACGAGGGCAGATATACGTGTATAATAGTTAGCATTTCTCTTGCTGTGGTTTAATTTAGTAGTCTTGATCGACTATTAGTTCGTGGATTCATTAGAACTTGCTCGGTAGATTTGCCCTTGTCCGTAGAGGGTTGTCTGAAAGTAAACAATAAGCTGCAATGTTGGAATAGAAGTGGGTATTCTATGGACCATCGTCCTTTTGTTTACATCTTTTTGTTTACGTTTTATCAGTTCCAGGGATGTGCAGAGGCTTTATTAACGAAATGCTGCACATTTTTTGCTCAAAGTATCTTTCGCTCATCAATTTCCAACATAACTTAAATTATTGTAAAAATAAAAATTGTTTTTTTTGTATACGTATATGTTAAAAATATTATCAGAATGTTATAAATTTTTTTCATTTTATTGTACACGTGTTAACCAGACGTGACTCCTACTTATTGAGGTAGGAGTATGTATGACTACATGAGGCTGTGATAATCCATCGATGAGTGCAAGCTCATCCTAGGTACTCATTGAACTAATTTGTTTTCGTTATAACTTGCCAGTCACAAAGAATGTCGTAAAAGATGATATGATATAAGTTTTTGTCAACGTTTTTGTTTTTTGTTTTTATTTTGTAATCGTCTGCCTATTTGATGTGTCGTTATGATTCTCATTTTTGCATTACTGAGTTGTTGGCCAAGTGACTGACAAAAGCCAGCTCAAAGGCATCGACTACCTAACTCCACCCCTAACCCTAACCCTATCTCTAACCCTACCCACCCTACCTCTAACCCTAACCACCCTACCTCTAACCCTTACCCTACCTCGTGAACCTGGAAATCTCTGTAGAAGTAACAAAAATCTCTGTGATTTGGCTTTTGCCCGTTACTTCTCCAATCACCGCATTATTACATTATTGCATTACTGCGTTATTACATTATTACATTATTGCATTACTGCGTTATTACATTATTACATTATTGCATTACTGCGTTATTACATTATTACATTATTGCATTACTCCAGAGTCTCTTCGTAGAGCTCGTCCGCCTATAATTAGATAATTAACAATAACTGTGATTATTGTAATTATGATTGTAATGATTGTAATTATAATAGCAGAAGTTATTATTATTATTATTATTATTATTATTATTATATTTATTACGTCTCTATGGAAGCTGGAAGCTTCTACCCTTGACACATCGCGAAAAGATAAGACCTCGTATACTGACTTGTACAAGTGTACTCTACTCTCAACTGATAATAGACAACACCTGTTTTCTGCATACCTGTTTGATAGGCTTTATCATCCTAAATATCATTACCATCACCATGATCATCATCATCATCATCATCGAGGAGATCATGATCACAGTCATGGGAAATAACAAGCCAGTTAAACCATGCGAATGCGTCATTCTACGCACGATCCTTTCTTTGTTGGTTCGAAACCTCGAAAAGTTTCGACATCACTCACGCGTCTGGCCCTCCTTTCGCCAGGTGTAAATAAATGTCTTTTTCACTCGCGAGTAGAACTTTTCTTTTGGAGGTTTTTGAGTCGCAAACGTCTTTAGAGGTTTCACTTTCGCTAGGAAATCTAGCCGCTGACTTGTGGAAATTCCTTCTCGAAGTGATTAACGATTGTTATTTTGTCCCTCAACTCGTGCCTCCACTAACCGGATAATCGTGCACGCCAGGGGATTACTTCGGGCTAAGTAACTGTATTGTCAGGAGACAAAAGAATGCCTTTGCAATCTCAGGATAGCGCAGAAATTCGCGTGATCTTTTCACACTAATACTTTATAACCACAGAGTTTTCCCTTTTGTTTTAAGAGAGTAATTTAGCAGCACATAAATATATTGTTGTTGTTGTTGTTGTTATTATTTTAAAACAGCAGATAAACATTTTACTCTCCGAGTTTCAGCTCGATGTAGACGACATAATGTTTTTCAAAGTTACTCAAAGTCACTGAGAGCGTAAGATTTTAAGTTGTCACGGCCAAGATGTACAGGTACATTGTAAACTGAACTTTTAAGATGTACAGGTACATTGTAAACTGAACTCTTAAAATGTACAGGTACATCGTAAACTGAACTCTTAAGATGTACAGGTACATTGTAAACTGAACTCTTAAGATGTACAGGTACAATTAAACTGAACTTTTAAGATATACAGGTACATTGTAAACTGAACTCTTAAGATATACAGGTACATTGTAAACTGTACTCTTAAGATGTACAGGTACATTGTAAACTGTACTCGTAAGATGTACAGGTACATTGTAAACTGTATTCGTAAGATGTACAGATGTTGTACATTAAATCTGCATTTACCTGATTGCGTTAGAACATTCAATTATTAGCATTTCATTTCTCTTTCCTTCCAAAGGGCTTGTGTCTTCAAAAAGCATCAACTGAGAAGGAGAGTAAAGTCCGATTCTACAATCGGGCTGATTGAACTTTTTTTGAGGTTTCTTGGGTTGGTTTTCGGCCGATAATAAACAGTCTGATAAAACCGAAATATTTCCAAGTTCAAAGGATATCTGCTTATCTTCTTGACGTCTTGGCATCATGAGGTTGTCGGTCGTCACTTTTCTTAGAAGCTCAACATTCTAGGAAGTCCTTTGTGAACGGAGTTCCGAAAATTTTCGAAACATTCACAGGCGGTTTGATTATTGTGCTGTAAAAGTTATGATTTCGCAACGAAGCAAGACACCGGATCGACGTGCAATTGTTCAGTCATCGTCGCAAACTTTCAAAGCACCTACCAAAAGGAAACCAGTACCGTCCGCCACATCACTTCCAGTAGAACACGATCAGTTGTCGAGGCAAACAAAGCGTCCACTGAGGCCTCCATCTTCTCTACATCCTCGTAAAATAGCTTCCAGGAAAACCTCTGCTCCGCCTATAAGTAGAATGGGCAACGAACAACAGCCAGCCAACAGTTCGGGTAACCATTCTGGTTCCATACCCGATCTTCTTGTTTCCGCTAAAGGTAAAAGAAATGCTAGGTCACTTTCTGACGCCTGCAATTCTAGTAAAGCCGACCGTGATGACGGATTGGCCGGGAAGGTCGGGGAGGGCGAAGATTTAGACGGGAAATGTCATCGAGAAGGGGGTGAGAGCATCTCCCTATCTCTCAGTTTGCCTGATCGTTCGTGCTCAGAGACAAGGCAGTCTATCAACTTTACCGTTCCCTTCAAATTTCTGCCGAAGCTTCTCGCTGCTGGAAAGGGTGCCACGATATTGTTCGGTAACAAGAGGGGTGAGTTTCTGGGTGCGTGTGTGGTTGCACCACACGGGGAGTGGAGCTTTTTGTTCAGATAATGGGAGAGGTCATTTTGAGTTTGTTTTTTGTTGTTGTTGTTTACGTTGTGGATTTTGAATTTTGAACCAAATCTTTAAATCCTTTAAATGTGATTAATTAATGAACAATTAGTAAATAATAATAATAATAATAATAATAATAATAATAATAATAATAATAATAATAATAATAATAATAATAACGTATAACCATTCAAGGCTTGTCGACCGAAGATACGTGCAAATACAGAAGCGTGGATTTTCCATTCCAGTAAAATTGTTTTGTCTGGCTTACGTTATTTTCACTTCCATCTGCACTTGATTCCACTTCCTTAGCAAGACTCAGATGCCTAGTCGACACAATGATGATGATGATGATGATGATGATGATGATGATTATGGTGGTGATGATGATGATTATGGTGGTGATGATGGTGATGATTATGGTGGTGGTGATGACGACGATGATGATGAAGATGACGACGATGATGAACCGATGATGACTAATATCTTGAGAGCGGATATTCCAGTAAGTATTTATAATCGGAGGATTTCTGGCATTCCATTGTTATTTTGTTGATGCAACCTCGACCTCCACTGCCGTCTTGTATGTTTCACTCAAGGAAAGATGAACCTGTTGCTGTTATGAGAGCATCATTTTGCATTCCTTTGCATTCCTCGGTTTTCGTTCTTTCCACGAGGGAAATGTGCCCTAGCCTTGTGTGTGTGTGTGACTGTGTGCGTCAATATGTGTGCACGAGTATGCGGTTGTTGTCATTCATCCCATCGCCCACTCATTCATTCATTCGTTCGTTCGTTCGTTCGTTCATTCATTCATTAACATGCAATATTATTTATTTGCACAAAAGTCTTAGCAAGAGTTGAGAGGTTCTCGAGTGTCGATTACAATAAGTCAAGTGGAGGCCAAAAATAATATCACTGCATAACCTTTTGGAGATGACCTTTTATAGTCGTACTTATCATTCTATGTGTGTGTGTGTGTGTGCGCGCGTGTGCATGTGTGAGTGCGTGCGTGTGTATGTGTATGTGCGTGTGCTAGACCTAAGATTCCAGGGGTTGAATTCTAAAGGTCTGAAACAGTGATATGGAAGAATGGATGGATGAACTGATCAATGGATGGGTGGATGGATCAATGGATGGATGGATCAATGGATGGATGGGTGGATGGATGGGTGGATGGATAAATGGATGGATGAATGAATGGATGGATGGATCGATCGCTCTTAACTCGAACAAGTCAATAGAATGTTTGAGTTGGTGATATTGGAGAGTGATACATCAAATTTTTATCTTTATTTGCAAAAAAACATGCCCAGATATTTTTCATAATCTTATGCTTCGAGTTTCTAAATAAATAACTCGAGAATGTTGAATTATTTCGTTGTGATCGTTGATGGAAGTATGAATTTGAGGTGAAAGATGGCTCGGCCCGAATTCAATTCATCCCTCGTCATCCTAATGACCCCTAACCACATCCGACGATGGGTCGTTCGCCCACCATCCACTCGTCACTCATCCACTTATTCAATCTTCTTTCTTTACAGACGAGGATGATTTCAACCAGGGATTCATTCTTCCACCCATAGTCGCCCAACTGCGGAAACTACTGGAGCAGTTTCCAGACGACATTCAAATTATCAGGGTCAGTGCTTCGATGTTGATATCGATTATCGTTTATAGACTTAGTCAGCTGGCTGGCTTGAGCCGTGGTTACATCGTCATCATCGTCATCATCGTCATCATCGTCATCGTCATCTCAATAGTTGTCTCTGCTTTTATTTTTAGGAGCTCGTGCAGAATGCAGAGGATGCAGGCGCTCGAGAGGTCAACTTCATGCTTGACCTCAACACGTACGGCCTTGACCCGAGATTCCTCGAACATCCTGACTTGGCCCAGTTTCAGGTTGCCACTGATTGGACGACCTCTTTAATTATGAAATACTTAAGTATGGTATCCATGCCTAGAAGATCAATTTTTTATTCCTCTTCATCACCATCTCCATTACAACCAATATCGACTCGTCATCACCGATTATGAATTTTACAGGGGCCTGCCCTTTACGCCCACAACGACGCCATATTCAAGGAAGATGACTGGAAGGGCCTTCGAATGCTGTCCCAGAGCCTCAAGAGGGACGACCCCTTCAACATCGGTTGCTTCGGAGTTGGATTCAAATCGGTGTTCCATCTCACAGGTGGGTCGTCAGGTGTTGGGTGAAGTGAAGTGGAACGGCCTTGCTTCCTCGGTTGATTGGTTTCTTGTTGGGTGGTTGCTGATGTCGATTATTTACGCATGGTTGAGTGAAATTTTTGATTTCCAAAGTACATATTATCATAATAATTATGGTTGTTATTTTCTGTCTTTTATTATTATTATTGTCAATATTATTTCGAAGTCTTGACAACCAGTTGATCCACATTATTATTCTTATTTATTTCACATTTATTTATTTTACATTAACAATTTATTTCACCGTCAGATTTACCCTGCACACTGAGCGGTGACAGGTTGGCCATTATCGACCCGCACCAACGATTATTCGAAAACACGTGTCACAGTCTCCCACTGACACCTGCACTCTTGTCGACCTTGACCCACCAGGTCGCTCCCTACCTGGAGACATTTGGCTGCAACCGGTCGACCTTCCAGACGGGTTATTACCCGGGCACTATTTTTAGATTTCCACTCAGGAACAAGCCTTCCGGGCTTTCCTCGTGCACCTGTTCAGTGGAGAAGGTATGATGCACATCTGCATTTTCGTGACAACTCAAATACATCCATCAGTCTATCTCATTTATCCATCCATACCTTCATTCATTCATCCATCCATCCATCCATCCATCCATCCATCCATCCATCCATCCATTCATCTATCCACTCATTCAACAGGTGCGTGAACTGATGGAGTCATTAGAGAAGGAAGCCCACCTGATGCTCATCTTCACATCAAACATCTCCAGGGTTTCCATCTACGAAAGGTCCAGGGGTACCAGAATGCCCGGCTTGGTTTTCAGGGCCGAATTGGCCCCCTCGTGTGTTGAAGAAGTCAGTCCTTTTATTTAATACAGATGCTAATAAAATGTGCACATGATTTTGCAGTTAAAAATTATCCTAAAGCAATGATTAAATTTTATTGTAAATGGTCAGACAGTAAATAAGTTCATGTTGTCTAAGTTGCCTCTACTTATTCTTTGTCCCAAACATCGTCGTCGTTATCGATGTCATCATTGTCGTCGTCGTCATCATCGTTGTCGTCATCGATGTCATCATTGTCGTCGTCGCCGTCCTCAACACAGCCACATTTTTATCGGCATTGAAATTGTCAGGTTCAAAGAATGAGAACGGACTTCAAGAACAACGTCAAAGATCATGGTGCAGTGAGACAGGTCAGTAAGCCAATTTTTAAGTCATCATCACCATCGTCGTCGACCGTCTCTTGTTACCTGTAGTTCTTCATATCATTTAGGTGAGTAGCACCTTTGAGGTGGTCTTATTGACGGAAAAACTCGATGGAAGATCTCCTGTGAAGTCGTCCTACAGGTAAGGAAAAGGTTTACTGTGATGAGGTTGATGATGACAATGGCTTAAGGTTATGCTGATAAATGTAGTGATTGTGACAAGCTCAAATCCATCACCACTCAATAAAATGGGAGTTCTGCTTTGAAAAGGATTAATAATTATCATCAATATCATCAACTTCGTCATTCTCCTCATCACCAGATACCTGGTCAGTCACCTGAACGGAGTCACCACAGTCAAGTCGAGTCAGATTTTCATCAACCTCCTCAATGATCGAGACCTGAACTTCCTGCCCTGCGTTGCCACGGCGATGCCCCTGGACACTCAGGACTGTGAACCGGTTGCCAATGACGACGACCCCAGCAATGTTATGAAGAGGCCTTTTCATTACCTGGAGGATGATGGGAGAGTGTTCAGCTTCTTGCCTCTTCCGCTGGATAAAAACGGTCCATCAGGTGAGAAATGGTTGTCGAAACAGGTGATCGGGAGGTTCATCCAATATTTCAACATCATCAGCACCATTAAAGATTTGTCAGTTATATTATTACATTATTTATTATTCTTATGAAGACATAGCCTAGTAATCATTAAAATGATCAACAACAGCAATAATAATAATAACAGGTTTAATAAACAATAACAATGACACCAGGTTTGCCCTTTCTCGTCCATGGTGCTTTCTCGTTGGAGCAGAACAAGAAGCAAATGAAATGGCCGGCCGTGTCACGCTTCACCGACTTCTCAACCGACCGACTGGTCCAGTGGAACCAGTGCCTACTCAAAGAGGTCCTCCCTCCCTGCTTCACTCAGATGATCTCCGCTGCCATCAGCATCAACGTGCAGGACAAATACAGGGTGAGAGTATTTGGTAATTGCCCCCATCTGCAAAATCGACGTTGATGATGATTTTGAATTTCACGTGGCTACAAATGAATAGAAGTGTATCATAGTAGGATATCTGCCTATCTGTGCTTGGAAGTAATCATGGTAATTATAGACTTGATGAAGACGAATGATGTTCATGAAGAAAGAATAAGTTGGAGTCCCTTTGTACAATCATTGTAATGTCGTAATCACCATCTTCAGATACCCATTAGAAGCATCTACAGGGCTTACCCGGACTTCTCCCGAATTGAGCGGAGGTGGGAGCCGATCGTGCCCCTGCTGTGCGTCGAGCTCTTCAGATCGACCGTCTTCCACTGCCCGAACGCTCATTCCTGGTCCGACATAAAGGGCTGCCTGTTCATTAACGGGGCCACGGCCGGAGCGACCGGCGGAGACCTACCAATAAACATGGAAAAGGCCATCTACGGGGTCATGACCTGTGGCAAATTGAGAGTGGCCAGTTGTCCGCATCACGTGATGCTGGCCCTGAAGAAAATGACGAAGCCGGCCGTGGTTCGTCAGAAGAGATTTTTGAATGTTTTCAGTTAATAACAATTTGTAAAGTAATAATAATTATTTTTCTAAACTCATTAATAACAATTTTTTTTAAACTGTAAAGTTAAAGTAAAAAAAATCATAAAAAAATATTATTTACTGTTTCGACCACCTGGACTACAGGCACGATCGAAATTACAATTTAATTTTTATTTTCCATTCGCCAGGTGACGCCGATGCAAGTGGCGGACGTCCTGAGGTCGGTTCAGAACAACACCAGCATCTCTTGGTCGGACAAGATGAACCTACTCAGATACTTCTTGAACTACTCCAAGGTCGAACTTCTCAATGGCCTTGAACTTCTGCCATTGGCTAATGGGGGATTTACCTCTTTCAAGGTGAGGATGAGGATGGTCAACCATTTTGACCAAGTAAATGTTACTTCAAGCTGTAATGGTTGGAAATGGAGTGAATGAAAACTGTTAGATGGCTAAAGAATCCACGAAAGTAAAATTTCTAATTAATAGTAATAGTTTTTGAATTGAATGATATTATATTTAATAATAATAATACTGATAATAATAGTGATAATAATAATAATAATGATAATGATAATGATAATGATAATAGTAATGATTATACTAATGACAATGATAATAATAATGATAACAATAATAATAGGGCTATAAATTAAAAATGGAAATCGTATCATGCTCGATAAATTTCTTTTGCAGATCTCGAGCACCAGGTCGACTCCCCAGCAGCCAGTCTATGTCGCTCCAGATGAAGAAACCAGACTGGCTCTTCCCGGTCTCTATGACGACACCCTGGAATGGGACATTGATGAGGACATCAAGAAGTCCCTGATGGCAACTGCTATTAGAGGTTTCATTTCATTCTTGGATCAACCTTTGTGGTGGAGCTATTACTACTATTATTATTGTTATCATCGTCATCGTCATCATCATCATCATCATCATTAACCGATAGTGGTGGTAATGATCTTTTAATTCATTTAAAATCTTGAGGCATTAATTTGTTTATAATTAATTAAATATTTATTGTTAAAGGTTCAACTCAGTTGAAACCCATTGATTTCAATGTTGCCTGCAAGCTTTTGCCTCGCTGCCTTCCGTCCGATTGGCTGAGCTCGGATGACCTCAAGCCGCAATATCCAATCGTTTGGAATCCCGAGAATAAGGACCACCCTCCAGAAGGCTGGTTGAAGTGTCTGTGGGAATTTTTGACCAGGAATTGTCCTAGGGACTTGTCCTGTGTTGACGGCATTCCAGTCATTCCTCATCATAGGTTGGCTTTGTAGGACATTATTTCCGAAATTAATACATTCTGCTTATGATTTGTATATGTTAAACATATACAAATATTATTAAACATATTATGTTTGTATGACATTGCACTTACAATGTCGAATTTTGATTTTTTTCAATTAAGCAACATTGTTTGGCCTACATGCTTTTCTTGAATGTCAGACATTATAATTATGTTTATTAATATTGCGATTACAATTATAAAAATAATAATGTAATTATATATAATAATATATATATATATATATATATATATATTAAATATTATAATTTTTATATTTTTATATTAGTAGATAAAACATTAATGCATTACAACAATCCTTCGCCCAGCTACGACACAACAATCTCCAACTATGATGAAGTGGTGACGACGATCATCACAGAACTCATACCTCTTTCGCCCAATCAAGTCATCCTGTGCCGAATGTGGGACGACCTTCAGCTGGATTCGAATCTAGAGTCGGCTCTGACCCAGCTCGGGATCTGGGTCATCGACGAGCCTCCCGATTGGATAAAAAATCATCCGCACCTCTACAAGGGAGGTCCGCTCCTCACTCCGATCAATCTGAACATCTTGAGAGCCCTGGAAAAGAGATGTGCAGTGGACGGGGGAAGGGTAAAATTCGTGGAAGAGGCCTTCTCTGCTTTGAGCACAAAACACAAACGAGCCATCAGAAACTCACTTGCACAAATTTCATCATTTGAAATTCAAAAGGACAGTATCGAGCTGATATCAACTCTGCCAATCTTTGAATCCCTCGGGGTAGCCAAACATCCAGACAAAGCAGTCCTCATTGCTGCCTCAAAAGCCAGGGCCTGGGTTACTTCAGTGGAACAGACAGCTTTGCCTATCCTTAGTTCCATTCCTGTAATCAACTGCTCTACTAAAGACTGCCAGAATCTGTCAAAGCTTCTGGGCATCAAGCCAATGACAGTGTCACAGCTGCTAATGCAGGTGGTGTTTCCAGATATTGTAAAAGGTCGAGTCATTAACAGGGACGATATCATAGAAGTTGCACTCCATTGCCTAGAGAATTACCAACATCTAAAGGAAGCTGACAAATCCTTGAGGAAATTCCTGAAGTCATTGGCCTTTCTGCCAAGAGGAGATGTGTTGTTGAATGCTAGCCGCTTCTACGACCCCACCGATGAGGTCCTGCAAGCCCTCTTCGTCTTTGAAGAGAACTTTCCCCCTCAGACGTTCTGTCATCCAGATGTTCTGGCAGCCCTGAGAGACCTGGGTCTGAGGATGAGAGATGAGGTGGGTGCTTTGGACCTCAAGGAGTGTGCTCTGGTTGTGCAGCAGCTTTCTATAGTTCCCGACCTGATTGAAATCTTGCCAAGCCTCAGCAGTAAGTCGAACGCCCTGCTGGATTATCTTCAGAGGAAAAGCTTGAAGTTGTCAGAAAAATACAATGCCTTGACCCTGAGTCAAATACTCAGGGACATAAGATTTGTCCGTTCCCTGGACAGACCCTCTGTCTCAGAGTACCCTTCCAGTCTGAAATGGTTTGGAGGCTATAATGAAGCTTGCTCAGATATCCAACAGGTTTTCTATTGTCCCTCTCAAATGACTCTCAAACAACATGCACTAGTGGTCGGGTCTACGATGCCCCTGGTGGCATGTGAAGTGTCCTCGTCTGACATCGTCAGGGCCATGGGTTGGGGAGATTCGCCCCCCATAGCACACGTGGTGAGACACCTGGCTAACGTTATCAAGTCGTACAGTCCTAGTGAGCAAGCCTTGTATGTTGATGTTGTGGTTGCCATCTACCAGGTCCTGTCGAATCATCCGAACGAAGATGAGGTACAGCTGCTTGTTGTTAACCCCACTTTTGACTATGACAATAATTATGGATAAGAATGTTATTTAATAATAATAAATTTCTGACATTTATTCTATTTAATTACAATCTCCAGCATTCATGAGTTGTCCTTATTCGTTATTATTATTTTGGTAATTGATTAAAACGTGGACTTGCAATCTTTCAATCTTGAAATACAACTCAAATTCTTTTTCTTCAAAATTACATCCAGCTCCTCCAACTGATAGCAAGCCACCTGCCCCTGGAGTGGGTATGGTATGGGAATGGATTTGCAAAGCCTCAAGACCTCGTCCTCAACTCTCCTTCCATCAGGATGAATCCCCGAGACTTCCACCCTTACATTTACTGTCTGCCCGACGAATTGACCGATTACAAGCAGTTCTTCGCCAAATTTGGCGCAGCTCAGAGTCCCGATCCCATTCGCATGCTGGAAATGATCAGAGCCAAATACGAGCTGGGGACGAGCAGGGGTGCCGGGTTCAGATCTGGCGAGGTGCAATCCGACCTCCATCTCTGCATCTCTCTTCTCGAGGATTACGTCTTCCCCGACGGCAGGCCGGACAGCGACAGTAAGACGGAGTCTGCAGAAGACGAAGACTTCGTGCGGTCCCTGCCCTCTTCCAGCGTGGATGCCAGGGGTGACGAGATCAATGGAAGACCAGTTTGGAGCGAATGTACCTCTCCTCTCTTTTTTTCCTCTGCAGCCTTCTTTTCCCCTCAGAGCCAATTGGCCGCCTCAAAAGACGTCCACCTGCCCGCATACGAGCCGGACAACTCGGCATCGTCCAATCGGATCCGGTTCGAGAAGGCCGACCTCTGCGTCTATTGTGATGCGGCAGATTTGGGCATTGGCAGAGGTGGGTTTGTTTACAGTGTAGGTTGTTTATTATCTCATCGTATTCCTATTTATGTGTAATTTTAACATTTAACCACTCTTATTATTAATAAGATTATGTCATAATAACATCGAAGAAAAATATAGCGAACGACGCAATGCTTCCAATACAACGTGGCGTAGAGGGTTTTCCCTGCACGTGATAGGACAAAAATAGCAACGGAAACTTGTTTGTTGTTTGCAATCATTCCCTACTTACCTGTTGACGTTTTAGGAGGAGAGATAGCATTGATACGTGCATAAGTAAAATGAGTGGATGTGGAAGTTGTTATTATTATTATTATTATTGTTATTGTTGTTATTATTATTATTATTATTATCATCATCATCCATGTTAATGTCGTTATTATTATTGTTGTTATTATTCATGTTAGTGTCATTATTATTATCATCCATCAATATCGGTTTCGATGTCCGAGTGC
>MPNW01000639.1:41369-71369 GCA_011800805.1 Hirudo medicinalis | reverse complement strand
GTTAATCTGGAGAGGTTCTCTCCAGGCTTGCCTGACGCGTCTGCAATTATTTTGACCGAAGTGAAGTTCTCCCAGAATGCCGAGAGGCTGCTCCGCCTGAGAAAGGATCAGAACCGGAGGTCGCCATGGTTGGTGACTTCTTGCATGGAAAAGGGTGAAGCCCTGAGCACGGCACTGAAACACGACGATCTCATCTCGTGCGCTGGTGCGGCCGTTCCTCTCGAAGAATTGCCGGAACACGACTGCTATCGACCGATTCCACTCTTTCAGTCTCAGGAAAGTATGGGCGGAATGGTTTTCAATTTCTTTCCGACTTCAATATCCACAGGCCTCCCCGTTCACATCAACGGCTCGTTCCTCGTCTCTGACGATCACCAGACTTTGAGCAGAGAATCGAAGAAAAGTGCAGCCCACTCCACTTGGAATGATAAGCTCATGTCAACTGCAGTAGCCCAAGCATATCTAAGACTCGTCTGTGACATGGCGGCTATTTCTCCACCAGATTCGTACCCTTTCCACCTGTTGTGGCCGGACCTTACGCAAGTCTCTCCTGAATGTCTTGCACTCGTCAAAACGTTTTTCAAGGAATTGTCAAGAATGAGCAAAACAATATGCACGACACCTCCTATGGTGTTTTCCGACGGAAACAAGTGGTGTTCGTTCGAGTCCACCTATTTCTTCGACTGTTGTTACACTGATCAAAAACTGTCCGAGGCCTCCATGCAGGTGAGCAGGCAGGTGATGGCTGGTTCTCAATCTGGCGTCATAATAGTGAGATTGCCCGGTCGTATTCTACGTGGTTTCGATCAGGCAGGAGCTTCGAAAGTTGTTTCTTCCAGGACTTACAACAAGGTGCAATTCTTTGAAAAGGTTTTCTTTCCTCACATCGAATCCATTCCTGCTGGTGCCAGAGACCTGTTGATACTTGAGGCTCTGCCACAAGCCCGACATGATTCGAACCTTGCCGTGGTACTAAAGAACTGGCAGTGCGTGCCTGTTGGTAACGGCACACGATTCGAAAAACCATCTAAACTAGTCGACCCTAGGAGTCCATTGTATGTACTATATGGCAAAAATGAGAGTTTGGCTCCATACCAAAAATACTCCAGCGATTTTGAGATTCTGGATGCTCTCTGCTCGCTTGGCATGAAGTACCAAGCCAAAGACGTCAGTTGGGAAGATGTAGTCAATAAATGTCGAAGTTTGCAGAGTTGTAAGGATCCAACTCTCGTCAGAGAAACTGTACAGGCAGCTCTGCTCGTGATCGACGAAAAGATTGCTACCGAATCTGACAAATCCTTTTCCGGTCTAAGACACTTCCAACAAGTTCTTGCCGACCTGCCCTTCCTACTCGCCAAGCCTCGTCCGTCTGATTTCCTTCTACCCTTGTGGGCGGGAATGTCGGATATGGCCCTCAAAACCAGTCAACAAAAGATTCAACTTCATAGAGCTTCAGTTCTTTTTTCTCCTGAATGTCTTGGTCTCGTCTGCTGCATAAAGCCGATCATGGACGAGTCCATCCTTCCTCGCGATCCATCGAACGTTTTCAGCTTTCTCAAAATTGGAATCAACTGGAAAGAGCCGACGATCAGCCAAGTGGCTGACCAACTGGACGTCCTGACAAATCCAGAACACGAGCAGAAACTGAAAGACAGAAAGTTCAGAGAAGAAATAGAACAACTCTGCCTCAGCTGCTATGCCTTCCTGCAGATGAAATGTACTGGTCCAAAGTCCCAACAAAGGGCAGTCTACGACGCCCTGAAAGGTCGATACTTCGTTCTCTGCGAGCAGCGCTTCCTTCTTCCCAATCAACTTGCTTTTAACTTTCCCCACAATGGTTCTCCATATCTGTTCCAGCTGCCCGACAGTTACAAGCGAGAGTTCCCGGATCTCTTCCGCATCACGGAGGTGAAGGACCAATTCTCGGTCAAAGACTTTGTCGAAGCTCTACAGTCCTTGCATGACGCTCGACCGAGAGTAAAGTTGGATCGTGATTCTTATTCTCTTGCCGCCACTCTGTTAGGTCTCCTGAGGGAATCCATGAAACAAGCAGGCATGCGCACGAGCGAAGTCATCGAACGCTACGGACCCATTTACTTGCCGGATTCTTCCAACTTTCTCCGCAGCACCTCGGAACTGAAGATTGACGAAGTGACCTCGCAGTCGACTCCACCTGTCAGTCGTTCATCTTCTGTTAAGATGTCTCGCGATGTCCAGCCACCTTTGTCAACCCAACACAATCCTGTGCAAAGGCACCAGCCGGAGCACTCGCAAAGGTATTCGTCGACTGGATACTCTCAGTCCTCCAGTCGATTGAACGAGCCTGCTGTTAGAACGTCCAGAGCTTTTGGCACAAGAGGTCCGGAGACACTCATCACGAGGTTGAGGAGAGTCATTTGCGGTGGTAGATCCAACGACAGGGACATCTTGAAGGAACTCCTCAGAGTAGCAGATGACGCCGGTGCTACAGAGGTGTGCTTCGTTAAGGACCCGAGAACCCATAGAACTCATGAGGATTTCTGGCAGCAACAGCAAGGTCCATCTTTGTGCGTTCATTTCAACAAATCGCTGACAAACACTCACCTGGAGAACATTCTCGCATATGGTCACACCAGGAGAGGCAGAGGAATAAGCAAGTTGGGTGATCCTGGAAAAACCGGACTCTACGGTGTGGGGTTCGATTCCTCATACCGGTTGACTGACATACCTTCGATTCTAACAGGCGATGGCAGTTCAGAATTGATTTGCATATTCGATCCCCAGGCTCGCTTCATCGGAGGTACGACCTTCGAAGAGCCAGCGAGACAATTCGACGCGTTGAATACCATTCGACAATCAAACCCAGGTGTACTGAACAGCTACCTGGAAGATAAGTTCAGCATCCAGGACGGAACTACGATTCGTCTGCCCCTCAGAACTCCAGTTATGGCGGCTCAATCTGAATTGTCAGAAGAGCAGGTTGTCTTCAAGACACTGGACGTCTTGTTCGACAAATTCCGACAGGAAATCTTCGATTGCATCCTCTTTTTGGAGAGTGTTTCCTCGGTCTCCATATTTGAAATAGAGCCAAACACCGACGTTCTTCGCGAACTCTACAAGATCTCTGTTGACAACAAAGAGTTTAACGTGGATGGTAAAAGTGAATTCTACGAGAATGTCGAACGTGCTCAGAGTCAGACTCAGAAACTGATCGACCTTCCGAATTACGAGGTCACCTATCCGTTAACTATCTCGGATAACCATGGACACTGGGAGAAGTGGGTTATCTCTCACAGATTTGGCCTCGATGCCAGCGCCAAAGTTCCTGTCAGTGTCAACGAAGCCATCCAGGCAGGAAGATTAGTGTTGTCACCGTATGGAAGCGTGGCAGCCATGTTGGATTCTTCGGATGCAGAGTCTCACAATAGACCCAGCAAAGTATTTACGAGACTTCCCCTGAACGCTAAGATAGAGTTGCCAGTTCATCTCAATTCTAACTTCTGCATCGACGACGAAGCTGGACGAAATTTGTGGCCAGAAGAAGAATCAGGATTTAAAACGGACTGGAATAACCTGCTGCTGAGGTCGGTGGTCGCGCACGCCTACGTTGCCGTTTTATCGCAGACGCCTCCCATGATGGGATGCGTTAAGAGTGGAGCTGGCGCCTGCGTCTACTTGGGGACGCTTGACTCATCCGGAGACGAAATTCCAGAACTGGAAATTTATGCCAGGTTCTTTCCGAAACTGAACAGGCAGATGCCGTATTGTTATTGGAGAAATCTAATGGAATCCGTGTATCAGATTATCGATACCAAACAAGTTGCTGTCATCCCGGTTGCCAAGGCCTGCGCTGGCGACCACCCTTCCTCGGTTTCGTCGTCGATGTCGACGTCAGTAACCACAGGAACGACGGAAGTAGAATGGTACCCGACCAGAGTGGCAGGTTACCAGAAGCCTTACTTTGACAATTTGAAAGAGTCCTACAAAGAAATAGAAGAACAACTGAGAGCATCTCAGTCGGCTTCGTCGACGTCGGCGCCTACCTTTACCTCATCATCGTCTTCTCAAGCCAGAAAGCGACGTTCAAGGTCCCACTTCAAGAAGCAGCCCTACGAAGTTCTCAGGTGGTCCTTGCTCGCCTGTGGCTTCAAACTGTCTCGCCTTCCTTTCTCTGTTTGCGAATCCTTCCTTGCAGCCGGTATCGGCGTAGCTTGTGTTACGCCCAAGGCGGTGGTCGACTTCTTCAAGAGTTTCCAAAAATTGCTCTCAACTCCCGTAGTTTCTTTGCCCCAGTTGCCCTGCGAGCTTTCTCAGACTCCGTTCAGAGACGAAGCGACTCTTAAGATCTTGTTGGATTACTGCTCTCAAGATATTCCTTACTTCAGATCCAATCTCAGTGGACTTCCTCTGCTCCTGTGCGAGGACGGACTCCTCAAGTCTTTCTCGAGCGCCAGGGACAAGCGAGTTTTTCTCTCCAATGCCCATCTGTTGTTGCCGGGATCAGAAGCCTTGTTCGTCCATCATTCTCTCGTCGGTTCGGTCTTCAAAGAAGCCGACGTTGAATCCTGTGACGTCTTTTGGAGATTCGACGTGCGCTCGTTTGCCAACGATCTGCCGAGCGTGCTCGATCGAGCGTACGCCGTGGAAGCGACC
Organism: Hirudo medicinalis; assembly: GCA_011800805.1. Taxonomy (NCBI): domain Eukaryota; kingdom Metazoa; phylum Annelida; class Clitellata; order Hirudinida; family Hirudinidae; genus Hirudo; species Hirudo medicinalis. The sequence goes on along the minus strand of MPNW01000639.1, from coordinate 66,737 downwards.
ATCCGACGAGACATCACCGACATCGGCTGCCCTAAAGACGTTTGGCTAAGGGACGTTTGGTCGTTCTTGGCCGATGAATTTCAGAGGACTTCAGAATCCAGTGTTTCCTCTCAGCAACAAGATGATCGATCTCTAGCCTTCAATCTCCTGCAGCCTCTAATGACCTGGTGTCTCCTTCCGGTGGTCTTAAGGGTGCGCACTCCTGAGAATTCTCCGACCACTCCAAATAAGACCATAACGGACTCTCAGGTCAACAACTACTCAGAGGATGAAACGACCCCCTACCTTGTGCCCTTCAGTCTTGCACATGCAGTTCTCGATTACTCTGGCAACAACATTTCAGGAAATCAGATCAGACGCTGCTTCGGACGCATGGGTATCTTTGAGCTCGACGTGAATTTTTTCGAAGAGAACCCAGGCAGTCAGGTCTTCTCTCCTATGGCCTCGAACAAAAATTCGACCAAAGCATTTATCTCTGGAAGTTCATCTACTCAAAAGATTCTTTCATTCCTTCGACTTGTCGTGTCGAACCCTGAGAATCCGAGAGCCGTCTTAACTGCAGTGGAGTACGTCCTGTCAAGACCCGAGGGTCCGGAAAACGTTGGCTTGAACCTCGATGAAAGCTTTACCATTCTCAAGTACTTCAACGATGCTGCTCATTCCTGGAAATACGACAAAGCCATTAGAAATCGCCTTCTCCTCATGCCGGTTCATTCTTCCGCCGACGAGAGATTGGTTCCAATAGACGTCGAACAGGCCTACATTCTGGAGTCGAGCATACCCTCCATAGGCATGGAACAGTGGCAAAAGAAGACTAAAACTATTTTCATCAAGCCATGTCTTGCATTCGAAACCCTTTACAATATTCTTGGTCTAAAAACCATCACTTCGTCCGAGGCCTATGTCAATCACTTGTTCAGAAGCTTTGACTGCCTACCGTATGAATCGAGGGAAGAGCACCTGCTCCACCTTCGCAACAGCATCGTTCCGTACCTGACGAATTCTGAAAAGACCGATTTCCTGATGTCCCTGTCCAAAACGAAACTCTTGCCAGACAGCAGGGACGTTCGATTGTTGAGGAGACCTACCGACCTCTACGACCCGAGGATCTCCATTTACGAGGCCATGGCGCGAACCAACAGCTCCGTCACTTTTCCGGCACCGCCCTACGACGACCAGGAGTGGTTAGACTTCTTTGTTAAGCACGCGAGACTGGAATCGGAACCGACCGGGGACTCGCTAGTGACCTTCGCCAAGCAAATCGCCAGCGATTCGAAGCGGCTTGGCACCTCGAACGACGTACCTTATGAGGTGCTGGAGGTGCAGTGCCAATCACTGATGAAGCATCTCTTCAATCCTAAGATCACCGCTGAACCTCAAGTATTGGAAAAATTGATCGACGTGGCTTTCATTCCACCTGCGCGTCCACAGACGATTCAGATGAAACTCATCCATCCTTCTCAGGGGCGTGAGAGTCTGAGAACCAACCAGAATACCTGGGTCACGTTCAAGGACTGCGCTTCCTACAGACACCACGACGTTTGCTGGAGTAGTTGGCACCTTCTGCCTTCTTGGGCTGATCCTCATGAACTATTGAGAGGAACAGAGACGAAGGACATAGATTTTGATGAATTGGAAGATGAGGAATTCGGCGAGAGCTGTCAAATAGCCGAAAGACTTCGATACAATCGGCTGCCATCAGTTGAAGCCGTCATCGAGCACGTGCAGAACATCTGCTCTCATCACCACCACCATCACGCCTCTTCGACGTCGTCGACGCCTGCGAGCGCAACTAAATCTCCATCAATTTCGGCCGTCCACCTGGAAGAGCCTCTTGAGGTGAAGAACTTGAAGGCAGCTGTACTTCAGAAGGTCTACAGCTTCCTGAGCGACAGACTGGATGAAGCGCCCGATTCTCAGACTTTCTCCGACATCCAGCGAGTTCTCCACAGGTTGTCGTCAGTCCCCTGCATTGTTCTCGACGGTGGCTCGAAATTCGTCTCGCCAAAGCAGGCAAGTTATTTTAAGAGCTCGTTAGCATATTTCCTGAAAAAAATAAAAAATTGGGCCGAGATCATCTGATTTCATGATGGTGACTTTTTTCTTCTTTCAAACAGCTGGTCATCAATCTCTACGACGACGATCAGGTGCCACCATATGTATGTCAGGCCCCTGCAGAATTAGGTCAGTTTAAGCGTCTGCTGCTAAGCATGGGGGCTACGGCCGCGGCCACGCCGGATCAGTATGCAAATGCGCTCGACAACATAAGCCAACAGGCAGGTGGAGAGAAGCTGCACCCTAACGAAATGAGGCTGGCCTTCACGGCGGTCAGGGGCTTGTTTGAGTCCCTAAAGAGATCTAAGTACCGCATGGACGATTACCTATCCCGGGTCCACTGGCTCTATTTCCCCACGACCTCGGGTCACATGCACAGGTCGACAGAGATGCTGTTCAACGACGACGAGTCGCCGACGCTCGTCGAAAGACTTCAGAGGGGAAACATCAGCCGACCACTGCTGGTCGACTTGGCGGAGTGCCGTATCAACACGGACGATCACGTGGATCTCGTGTCGCTCCTTCCCTCGCGTCTCAGACCGATATACCTGAGCAAGGCGGTGCGAGAACACCTGGAGCCCAAGTGCCGCGAATCGGTTATCTACCACGCGGTAGCGGACAAGTTGAAGTACCAGATTACCTCCCGCACATTCGCCCAGGGTCTCATACGACTCATCCGACACGAGAGGACCAGGCGCCGCTACCATTACAGGACGCCAGTTCGTCAAACGGTTCTGGACAGCATCGAACACACCCTGAAGAAGGTCAAAGTTCACGGTCTCGACCATCTGGTGACCTATCTGACCTTGGAGGGTCGCAGGGTTAAGAACAGCGAGGCGGAACTCGAGTGCTTTGCCGAGAAAACGGCCGAAGACGAAGAAGACATGGCGGCACTCGAGATTTGGAACGTCTACCTGAACAGAGCGGCATGCCTCAGCGAAGAGCTTCAGACGGCTCTGGCCGAGGTCATCAATAAGATCGTAGGTGGCCTGCTCAAGCAGTCCATCCACTACATCCAGCCGATCCTCTCTTGTCTTCCTCACAACATCAACAAAGTCCTCGACAAGCTCAACGTGAGACCAGACGTTCCACAACATTTACAGGTAGGGATGGAGGAGGAGATGATGATGATGATGAGTTAATGATGATTATGGTAATGATGGTGACGATGGATGATGGTTATGATGTCATTCCTTATGTTGATGGAGATACGTAGTGAAGAAATATGATGATGATGATGGCGATGGTGATGATGATGATGATGATGATGATGATGATGATGATGATGATGATGATGATGATGATGATGATGATGGTGGTGATGATGATGGTTATGGTGGGAACTGCGTTAATGGCATCATTCATCATCTGCTGTTGAACTAGAAGCAGGCTAACAACGGTTATCATCACTTCATCTTGTGGGTCCACATCACATAATTGCGCAATTCATAGATTTGAATGCGAACTGAAGCGCGACATTGAACAAACAATGGATTTTTAATTAGGGGCATTTAATTAATTGATCAAACTCCAGTCATTTATTGACCATCCTTCCCCCCTGTTCAGAGTTCGTGAGATTAATGAGCTTATGTTGTTGACATTAATTTGCATTCCAGAATTTCATTTCAATGATTTATTAAATAAATAGTGGATCTTTTTCTTTCATATCTACTGATGTACTTAATCAATCGCAGACTTTGTCTATTCAACAGTCTCCAGATCAAATCTGCCAGCCCACCCTACCCACGCCGGGTAGTCTAGTCCCCAAGGAAGACCACCACCTACTCAAAGAAGACTTTGAGGAATTCGAAATAGGGGAGTACATTGGGTTTGAAGTCGAAGATGACGAGAGCGTGGCAGACGGCTGTCCGACCATAATATACGCCGTCGTGCTCGAAAAGATTGTGCACGAAGATTTCGAATCGAGTCGGCCCGGCTCCACCACGCCGTCGACTGCGCCGTCGACAGTCACCCTCGAACGCCGACGCGGCATGGGTCGCGGCAAAAGCCCTCAGCAGTCGTCGCCTCACAGACGTGCTGCGAGCGGGGGGATCTCTTGCTCTTCAGAATCTGATCACAGGAAGTACACTCAGGAATATCGGATCAACGTTGGGGACGAACGGCCTCCCGCCATCGCTCAAGCCACCGACCTGTATAAGTTCCACAGGGTGGAGGGACGGCGAAGATGGACCAGGGAGGAGGAAGGGGATAGTACCGCGTACCGCTCTCCCACCAGGCCTCAGCAGCCGTCCGTCTCCGTCGACGACAACTCTTTCGTAGCTGGCGACAGATTTTCGAAAAAGTAAGCAAAGGCGACGATCTTGCAATTTATATTCAATATATATTTATGTAATTAAAATTATTTCATCTTTTCCTTCACAATAAATTCTCATCTCGGTATTTTATTTCATTATTTTTCTTTTATAAGAAATGAAGATGAAAACGACTACAAGAGGCCTACTTCCAAAGCGACAGACCCCGGCAGCAGCGCCGGACGCTTCAGCCGACGACAAGCGAACAAGTCCCCGAGAAACGTCTTCACCGAGAACAACTTGTTCGCCGAAGGTCCCGACAGTCCCTCAGTCGATCCCTACAACAGGCAGCCCGACTTTGAATCTCCCTGGGACAGGCCGTCGCCTGAAGTGCAGCAGGCGACTAACACGACCACCGACGTCTGCCACTACGACGAGGAGTGGGGACCGAGAAGAGCCGCCGGTCATCAACAGCATCATCAGCAGCAGCAGACAAAATACGGTCGTGACCACACCGACGACACTGCTAGAAGATCTCAGCGTAGCGAGTTCGAGCCGCGCAACGAGGAGGACGTCATAACGACCGAAAAGGTCATGGAAGAGGTCAGCGATGCCCTCGAAGAGGCTTGGCAGCTGCCGGAGAACCAGAGACGCAAGGTCGTCAAGAGACTGCTCCTGCGTTGGCACCCCGACAAGAACATCGGCAACGAGGAATTCGCCACCATCATCACCCAGCACGTCCAGGCCGAACTGGAGCGCCTGGAGCTGGGCCTGCCCCGGCCCGCCAGTTTCGATCCGAGCCAATTCGACTTCGACCCTCGCAATCCGTTCAGTGGCAGCAGCTCCTTCCAGCAGAACTTCGCCCAGGCCTACAAGTTCTTCTTCGATCAGATGAACCAGAGAGCCAAGGAGCACAAGCAGCAGCGCGAGAGGTACCGCGAGAACTTCGGGCAGGACTACTCCGGCGATTCACATTCCGCCTACGGTTCCAACCCTCAGCCGGCGCAGGCCAAGCGCTTCCTTCGACAGGCACAAGAGGATTTGAGGTCCACCGACAACGACTATGACGCGCTCGATCCTTCTTACGAATGGGTCTGCTTCAAAGCTCATCAGGTTTGTGATGGTAATGATGATGATGATGATGGTGATGATGGTGATGACGATGACGATGGTAAAAGTTATGATGATAATGATAAAGTCAACAAAGCATTTATTTTATCAACGCTCAATTGACTTTCAATACACATTGCGAACACAGGCAGCTGAGAAGGCCCTGAAGGCAGCGCAGTACGCCGTGGACGCCGTCACCTCGTTCAGTCACGACCTCGTCACGCTGGCAGCCTCCCTCGAAGACACAGAACTGCGTCGGTTGGCGCAGAAGTTGCAGAAGATCATCGGCAACTCGAACCGACTTTACAACCCCGATCCGATCGACTTTCAGGTCATTCCACACGAGGACTTCACCAAGGAGATGGCCTGTGACGCCGTTATGTGTGCCGTGGACATCCTGGAAAGGGTCAAGGAGTTCGTCGAGTTGAGGGACACGAGTTAAAGGCCTGAACTTTGAACTTTAACTTGGTGCTACCTTCTGATTCTCTCTCTATCTCTCTCTTTCTTTCTATCTCTATCTCTCTGTCTCTCTCTCTCTGTTTGTATGTCTCTATATATCCCTCTCTCTCTCTCTCTGTTTGTATGTCTCTCTATATATCCCTCTTTCTCTCTGTGTGTGTCTCCGTTCTACTTGCACTCTTTCGACGTCTTCCTTACGAAGCATCACTTACAATGTTGTTGTAAATTTCGTACAGGAATTGCGTTCTCCAATTTAATAATTGGATGCAAGTATTTAAGTCTCGGGATTTTTTTCCACCTCCTGAAGAACGTCTCCTGTAAATATTTTATTATTTAAAACACTTTTTTTTAGTAAATTATTTTTTGTTTATTATTATTATTATTATTATAAAATCATTTTCACTTTCAATCAAAAAAACTAAGCGATTAACAGAAGACAGAAGCTTAAAGAAGAAAAAGGGGACGCATTCGACGAACCATGAAATCGAGCAACCAGATAACCTGGTAGCACCTGCTACCTTTCAAACACCTCTCTCTGTCCACGTGAATGACATTTCACAACATCTTTGGAGAATTAATTGGCTCACGGGAATGTAAGTCTTACAGGCCTGTAATGACGCAATTTCAGCTTTTCCCAGGTGGGCAGACCCTAGCTCTCAACCTAACCTGATGAGGATTTTTTTTTGCTTCTCACCTAACGTCAGGGGGCAATGGACTTCCCCTACCCCCCCTACCCCAGATGACGTTCTATTAGTAAGTGATCATAATCATAATCGTTGCTAACCTCCGACTTAATGGTTTCAATGCTTGTCGATTGGGTATACAGCCTAGATCCAGGTATACCCGTATTCAGGTATTCCTATGTAGATGCCCAGATTCTCCTTGTAACTGCTTGCCAACTAGTGAGGGATTGTAGTGTGATCAATTTCAATTGAGTTTTTAGTAGTAGTTCTCGCCGGTTCTGTTGGTGTCACCGTCGTCGTCATCGTCGTCAATATCATCGTCATCGTCATGGCTAATAAAGTTTAAAGTGTGAAGAAAGCTGCTGGTAAATATTGAAAGAACAAAAATTCGTTGCGATGTTTCCGTTCATTGCCAACTCTTCTGTTAATTCTCATTTCTCTCAGGTCATAATAAGATCCATTTTCGGCTCTTTTTTTTTCAAAATAAAATGTGTCGTGAATGTGGTTCGTCAGAGCCACTTCCCAAGCCACAGGCCGTCACTAGATCCGCAAACGTGTGGCTTACAATAAGGGCTCCAGTTAATTACAATAACAAGCATTAGGAAATTGATTTGTGTTTTCGACTTGAATCTGATTCCCTCGATCGTTGCGTTCCCTTTGCGTGTGCATTTTGTGGATCGGCGTGGCTTGCTTCTTGGCAGCGCCTTCCCGGAAGTTCGGTTTTGATTGCTTTTGTTTATTTTACCTGAACATTTGATTTCGATGGAAAAAAAATTTTTTATTTTATTTTATTCGTTGTTGAATTGAATTAGCTACCGCAGTTACCGCTGCTTCGCTTCGAATATGTAGACGCTAGCCGAGGCGGGATCCTACTTTATTGTTAGAGAACAATCTGCTTGAAGTTGGAAATTGTGACGTGTGGGTTGACTTCCCCATTACGCAAAATGAACATGTCAGACATCCCTGTGCTTAGTCTATCATCCATCTAGTGCTTGGTTGGTATTAGATATTCCAAGGTAGAGAACATTTTTATCGATTGGGTGATCACGACCGAAGATTGGTTGGACATTCCTTTAGACGATAGGTGGCTTTTACGAATCGGACTTCTCATCTCAACTCATCTAGGTCTGCAAACGTAAGCAGTTATCTGAGAAAGATTGGTTAGTGCGAACCGGAATAACTAGAATAAGCATGCAAATCGGTTGTTCCACTTGTTGGCCATCCAGAGGTCGATTCGAAGTGAGAGACTCCAAAAATGTCTTCATGTTGGAAAATATCAAAATCCATTTTCAAAATTATGACAATAAAAAGAAAACAAATTACCCACAAAATCCATCTCGAACGAATATGAATCACAATACAGCTCAACAAAAGTTTGGCGACATGTTTGCACATGCTGAAGACGACCGTAGGGGTGACTGGAGACTGGCGATCGACACAAAACAAAGGGCCGCCCCCAGCCGACGTGAGACAAAGTAGCACGACCAATCAGAAACGAGGGGATGGCGAGCTCGGGGCAATCACAACAATGTTGAGTTCTGCTAAGATAATGACATTAGCAAAACAAAAAACAACGTGACATTGCAACAGCATTACAGTACAGTGCTATTTCAAACAATATCTGCTCTGTCCACATTTAAAATAACAACAATCAAAGGAGAGATATTCACAACTCTCTGTGGCCTTCAAGGTTTCCAAGTCTGAAAGGACAAAGTACGAGGGTTAAAAGAACCCTCAGCACATCGAACACATCATCAGATGGACCCGACCGGTGTTTGTAAAATAATCGGTCCATCTCCGTCATACCTTATCCATCATCTCCAAGACCAAAGCGTTCATCTTGACATTGCCCTCGAGCGACAAACTGAGGAACATCTCGGCCGCCCTGGCAGATATCATCCTGAGAGAGGGCAACCGCAGCAGCAGCCTGCCATAGCGTCGGGGTTCCCTGGGGTAGCGGGTGGCCGCGTAATGCTGGAGGCAGTCGAGCATTCGAGTTTGTAGGCTGGTTACAGATTTCTTGTCTACCAGTCCGGTTGCATCTGAATGAAGGAATCGTGTTCATCGGTACAAGCATCCATTTATCAAAAACAACCTCCCAAGAGTAGCAGACACGAACAAAGTCATCCCCCTCACCCGGGTAAGTCAGGACCACGGCATTCAAGATGGCAAACTCAGTTGAGTCGATGTTGGTGAAGCGGAGCCTCGAGATGAACTCGAGAGTAAACTTTATGAGGTCTTGGCCCAGACCCATGCTCGAGCACTTGTCCAGGGGAATCTCCAAGCCTTCTGTGAACTTGACCGACCCCTCACAGCTCAGCGACCTGAAGCGGGGTAAATTGATTGCAGTGGCTGAAGAGGCAAAACCAACTAATCAACAAATATTTGCCATCTTTAGACATCATTTATCAGAAGAACAATTGTCACTTATTTCAATGAGTAATGCTCAAGCAAATAAAATGAAGATGATGGTAGTGGTGATGAAGTTGATGACAGTGGTTATGATGATGATTGGTGGCTCTAACCTGAAGGCGAGCCTCAGAACGTTGAGTTCCATGAAGGAGGATTTGAGCAAAGCAATTTGATCTTGCAGTACCAGATTTCCAAAGCCTTTAAATATTAAAAGTATCAAGAATAACATAAATTAAATATTCTGAAGTATCAAGTCATGAATAATCAAATCCTTGAAGCATCACCAATTTATAAAAAAAAAATAAAGCAAGCCACTCAAAGATTCTGAATGTAGCCTAGTTAACTTAATGACACTGATAAGAATCCTACACCTTCACCCAAAACAATCAACTCGTAAACATCGCCCCATTGCCCAAAATCCCTGCGGTTCAAAACCCGAGCCGACCTGGTACTCTCCTGGCCCACTCGATGATGAGTCTCAGCTCCATGTACCCGAAGTGCATGAGGTTATTTACTTCCAGAATGCTCGACCTATCCACAGGACTGTCGGATGTGGAATCTGACGACCAGCAATAACGACTAACGTCAATGAAGATAATTCTATCTCCGGCAAAGCTTTGTAATTTAACAACAAAGTCGTGGTCTCGAAAACCGTGTCGGCCGAAGCACCTGTTAGGTAAGGCATGACGTCGGGCTGTGCCTGGATCAGTTGGTTGATGCAGTCCTCCAAGACTTGAACCTCCGAATCTTCAACCTTCGGCCTCTTCACCTTCTGCTTCCCTCCCGGAGTTCGGTCTTCCCGGACGGCTGCATAGAGGACGAAGACGTACAGGTGCAGGTACGGTTTTATAAGAAGATTAAACATATTTTGTACTCCAAAGTAGCAATCAAATGACCAACCTTCCTTCTTCATCCCCACATCAAGACACTTTTGAAAGCGACAAAACTGACAGTTGTTCCTGGTGAGCTGTTGAAAACAATTGATGGGCTTTTAAGACGACCGAAGACAACTTTTACTAGAAACAAGTAGAAATGTGGTGTCTATGAACATCAGTCTCAAAATAATTGGTGCAGTAAAATTAAAATTGCAATAAAATGACTCTTAGAATCATCACCATCACAACCTATTCTGCATCGAAAAATCCTTGTTTCATCAATTTTTTCCTACTTCAAATGCATTCATCAACGACCATAGTCATCCCAAACCCCAGCCATCACCAACACTACTGTCACCATAGTCGTGGCAAGGATGTCAAGCGACCTTGTTGATGTCACAATTCTGGGCTTCCCGACAAGAATAGGTCATGTTCTTCTGAACAGTCCTCTTGAAGAAGCCTTTGCATCCCTCGCAGCTCTGGGCGGAGTAGTGGTAGCCCGTGCTCTTGTCGCCGCAGATGAGGCAGATCATTCCTTCCGGAGGCGACTGACGCTGCGGGAAGTCCGCCGACGTCACCAGCGACATCCTGCCCGACGGGGAATTGCTGGAGGTCGTGGTGTAGTTGAAGGATGAAGAATCCTGTTTTGTTGAAAATTATGTAGCAGTGATGATGATAATGACCCTCAGTAATATCGCAATCTATGATAATAGGATACGAAAATTATAGCATTGTGATCAAATCGTTATCATCATCACCCTGACCTGGGCTTCCATGCCGTCGTCTTCATCGTCGTCGTCGCCGTTCTCCTCCGAAAGTTGGTGTTTTTGCTGGCATTCATTTTCTTTCAGCCTGCTCCTGGCGAGGTGTTTCACGACGTCCGATCTTTCTCTGACCTTCCTGAGGTCTTCGCCCAGAGTTTGGTCGGGTTTTATGAGGAAGACTATCTTGCCAGAGTCGAGCTTCACCTTAAACGAAGACGTGCAAGATGAAGGTAATAATGATTGATATTATATAATAATAATATCATATTATAATATTTATATATAATATTTATATTTTTTATATTTATATATATATATATATTTATATATAATATTTATATATAATATTATATTATTATTATTATTATTATTATTATTTATTCAATTATATCCTTAAATGGAGGGCTACAGTTTTTTTTTACTCGTTCGGAAAAGCAAATACAAAAGTGATAGGTTTGTGTTACATGCTCTCGAGTGATGGTGAAATGCTATGGTGATGATTTGAATGAACGATGAATGTTGTGATGGAGCTGATGCTACTGAGGCCAGTGGCGATGATGATTGATGTCATTGTGATTAATACGATGATGATTGATGTCACTGTGATTAATACGATGATGATTGATGTCATTGTGATTAATAGGATGATGCCAATTACAGATGATTTCTTTAGGAAACCAGCCTTCAATCCAACGGTCGATTGATCGTGTTTGATCTCTCCTTTTGCTGTCCTCTCCTTTCCATCCTTCGTTCTGCTCGAAGAACGTTCGGCATCATCGACAGCCCCGTTCGTCTGTGGTTTGTCGCTGTGGTCGATGACTTCTTCCGTCTCTACTAATATAATATTGGTATAATAATATTATTATCTAATTTAATAATAATAATAATTTAATGGTAACTAATTCAGTGTTATTAATAACGATAATAATAAGAACAACAACAATAATAATAACAATAATAACAATAATAATAATAATAATGAAAAGAAGAATATAATCATGCTCAAAATAAAGTGGCAAATTTCCAGCATGTAAAAAAATAAATAGCTTGTGTCGTGTAAGTGCCAGAATTTAAACAACCGATAAATACAGAGCACTCCAAACGCGATGATGTTCCTGATAAAATGCGAATAATTCTTAAAACAAAACGAGAAACCAAAGAAATGCGGAGGTAACGATGTTGTTAGCACCGTTATTGTAGCAGGCGAGACAACGAGCGCTGGGAAAGAGACGGACGCCATGGAAAAGTTCAGACAAAGGAAGTGATTTATGGTTCTTCCTCGCCAACCCCAAATTCCCGATTCGCCTCGGGCGAGAATTCGACGAGTGCCCGCACCCGTCTGCGAAATGTCACGACGTGCGCGTGTCGCCAGACGATACGTCACGAATGTTGAATGCGCCGAAGACTGGCGCCATTACTGTAGATTTTGTAGATTGCGATATTATTTTTATTGAGAATATGTTTAATATCGTCCCTGGAAATATTAAATTTTTCAAAACCTAAATTCGAAAATCATTTTGAAGGATGTTCAGAAAATATTAACAAGTTTTCTTGTCAACTAGTACAACTTTATGATAAACTGCAAGAACATGATGATGATGATGCTGATAATAATAATAATAATCAATAATAATAATAATCTGATGATTGATATGTTCTATATTGATTGTTTCTCTCCCATTTTTTGCTGAGGCCAGCCATATTAGTGACTTAAGAATAGTCCTTCAACCAGATTAATTAATTATTAATTATTATTATTATAACAAGAATATTAATTAAATACATATTGTTTATCCATGATTCTAGCAATAACTGGCTATCAGCTTTTGTCATATCAACAACTATCATAATCCAGTTATAGATCACAGTTAATAGATATAAGCTTATGTAGAAATTAAGCCTTACTTTGAAAATCTCCAGAAAATAACAAAATCAGACTTTGTTATTTTATAGGCTGACTTTGTTAAAATGTTAAAATCAGACTTTGTTACTTTAAAATCTGATTATTTTCCCTTATCATTTTACTCATGAATTGGTCACAAAAATAGTTACAAACATGTCTCTGATTCGTGCCAAGAAATCTCTAATGTAGTTAAAAGCAAGTAACAATATCAAGCAACAATGCCTTTTCATAAGAACAAAAATCTTCTCAATATTATTCAAAATGAGGTAATGATGTTATCATCAATATTCAAAGCAACGTGCTTGTTGTCCATGAATCAGAGGCATCATGAAATCGTTTTAGAAATATATCCAGATCGGTTGCTTAAGTATCGAAAAACATCTACAGATCCATACCATGTACAGAAAAAACAGAGACGTTCATTCAATGCGTCAAATTCAATACTTGATGAACAACTGAACATCTAGGCCTCAGAAAAATTTTGCAAGAAAACTTTAACTCACCGACTTCGTACGACATATCTTCGACATAATTTGAACCATTATCCATTACCAAGCAAAAAATTCTAAATGTTAAATGACAAATGTGTCTCAATTAAACTGCAGACTTCCATCCGTAGCATCCATCGGTGTACAATTGGAAAGTGGACCGAGGTATTACGGAGTTGTGTTTCTCGTTATCGGCAAGCTTAAAATTTAACCTAACAAAATTATTTAACTAATTTATTTTTAGCACAAATAACAAAAATTATTTAAGCTAATTTATTTTTCAGGTGTGCATACTTGGGTCGAAATTAAATACTTTAGAATGTTATTTTACAAACATTTTCTTTAATTAAAAAATTGTTTAAAAAATAATTAAAAATGCATTAACATTTAAAATACATTTTAAAATGTAATTTTTGACTTTGAGACATTTTTGGCACGTAGCAACTTGAGGATCAGCTGTGTCTGACGCAAGTTTTCTTTGCCTGCATATCATTAGCATATCGCTGACCTCGCCTAAATGGTTCTTAAGGGTCGTTAATAAAGTTATATTTACGTGTCTAGTTAAATTTTAAACTTGTAGTCGGCCGTTTGCTTGAGGCAAGAAAGAAACATTTCAAATATTGTACTGTTCTCTTAGTCATCTTGAGACAAAGAGGTTGTAAGGATTATTGTCAAATTTCGAATTATTCATTGTTGAAGTTGTTATATTGTTAAGGCATATTAAACAGGGTTGTTCTACTTAACTTACTGCTACACGTTTAATTCTGTTTTTCGATTTTTATTGCTTTTATTAAAGATACCTGCAGTGGTAATTGACAGGTTGTTAAGAGTCTTTAATGCTTTTTATCTATTATACTTTTTTTTAGAGGGACTCTTGCAGTCATATTTAGGCATACAATTGAATAATTTATTGAAATTATGAATGGTTAAAGTGTTTTATTTAAGCTCATTAAAAGTGCCTGTTTTCAAGCTTTCTCCAATAAATTTTTTCAATATTTCGTTTATGCAGTATCAGAGCATCAGTGTCAATATCTTTCCTTTAGGTCATGTTTGGCAGCATTAGCAGGCTTATCTTTGGGGACTACCAAGTTTCTGAGGAAGTCACAGCACCTGGTTCATTGGCAGCTGTCAGTGAGGACTTGGACTTTGACACAAGAAGTGAAGACGGTGAATGGGTTCTAATCACCAGAGGTTGGGATTTCTGCAAACAATTTATTCAATTCATTCAAAATAATGTGATTTGTGAGTAAAACATTAGCAGCAATGAGCATAAAGTCTGCATATTTCCATACAAAGTGGTCATTCAAAATGTTCTCTATTTTCTAATTAAGAATTTCTAATTAAGAATGAATATTGTTTTAGTCATTATGATTTATTTCTGCAATATATTTACCTATAAGATGAGCCCCCAGCAGCAGCAGCAGCAGTGACCTTGAGCATCTCTGAGGTCATCGAATCACCTCCTATGGACCAAATCACAAGCCAGCCTGTTGTAATAGCCATGGTAGCTAGAACTCCAAAAAAATCGAAAAAGAAAAAGGCAGCACAAGAGCTCGGAAAGTCTCTGTCCTCTGGGGAAAAGAAAGGGAATCTCGCCAGCAAGATCCTGCCGGGGGCGCTCGCACACGACAGGCATCTCTCTGCCAAAACGACCGAATCAAAGGCCTTCAGATGCAGCAAGAAATCACTGGAACGCAACAACAAGGTCGTCATGGTTGCTTCTTGCCAGAGGAAGCCTCGCATGTGCGACATCAACTTCAGGTACAACAGCCGGAAGGGAACGACCCATTGACGGAAGTCGCTTCCGACGAGGGCTCTTACTCGCATACTGTGCTACACCGTATTTTTTGCCAATGACTAGGTGTTTTTCTTTTCTGAGATTTAAGAGCCAGTAATAACTTTTTGTACTCAAAAGCTTTTGGAAAGTTAGTTTCAGTTTCTGTTGAAGCTGCAGTGTGGGAGTGATTAACATGGTTGGTGCTTATCGATTTTGAACTGCAGTCAGATTACTTCACTTTTTTGTTTTATTGGTTCATTAGTTCAGTTGAGCTTTCAAGAGAATGGTTACAATTTTGTCCCACAACCTTTTTGCTCAAAATCATTATCGAGTTCTAGATGTAGTTATTTTTTAAAGTCTTTGGTTGTTTGCGCAACATAAATAATTGTTCAACACTTAGCTCAGTTGTTGTAAAGATATCTAATAACTCTGCTAAAAATGTACCAAAAGGTAGACAATGCAACTCTTGTATACAAAAATGGTACAATCCAAATGTCGCTTTGCTTTAATAGAAACTGTTGGATATGACGAGTCTATCACAAATTTTGTAATTAAAAGTCGAAGTGCAGCACTGGCCTTAATTTCGACAATCTGACGCTACGAGGCCATTATGACTTTCAATGTTGCAACAAAACATAAATAGCTAAGAGGGGCGATGAAACAACGTTCGATCCACTTGTTGCAAATATTACTTTATAATGAGGTGGAATGTCACTGTTTCATTAATGCAATAGCTGTTTATGGTTTCATATCGTCTGCGTCGAAAAAAATCTTTAAAAATGCAATTCGTATGGACAATAATTTTAAAATAAGCCGTAAATGGAACATTAGGTAATTATAAAAAATTATTAAACTTTACAAGTGAAATGCTGTGGAGATATTTGCAAGTCCGACCCAGCAATAGCTTTAAAAGTTTTGGCGAAGATTTCATTTAAATTGTATACAAATTTAAATACACGTAAAGTGTAATGGGAATGTTTAAAAAGTGAAATTATGTAAATATTAATGTCCATTTTCGTGTTTACATTAATGCCCTATAGATTTAAATAGGGTGCCGTGGCGGCGGTGAAGGAGTGAAGGGGTTTGGTTAATAATTGGCTTTTTGATTGCACAAAATTGACTTGTGATCATAAAGATGCCTTCGATTGACTTGCCAGGTTATCAGCATTATAGTTTTCTGAATATCATTTGATAAAGTTTTTAGGACATTCATCAGTGCAATGAAACTTTCCAATATTCTAAACAAAAGGCTTAATATATTATTGTGAACATTTTAGATATCTGAAATTTAGTTTTCATTCTCAAGTCTAATCGCTCTATTATGATAGAAAAGTGATGCTTGTAACCACAATCAGCATGGCACAGCTGAGAGAGTCCTCTGTGGACAGAGTATTGGGTCGGGACTTTCGGGTGACGCCACTTTGCAAGCTTAGCATCAATCTCATTAGGACTTATAAGAAAATCAATGAGGTGGGTGTGATCACTACTTACTAATGTAGTTAATTTATTTGTTCTTTACTTTTAGTTTGGTTAACTTGCTTAAATGTTATTTGTGAACTTGAAAAATTTATATTAATCTGTACAAAACTTTCTATTACCATTCAGCATTGAATCGCTTTGAATTGTAATAAGTGAATTGAACTAATTTCATCTCCCCCTGTTAAATTTAATGAAAACAGTCATTTATTAATTTCAGTCAATTAATGCATCTATATAGAAAATTTTGGCTATTTAGATATTTAATGTTGAATTGTAACAAAAAAGTGGGTCAATTCCACCACCTCACCAGTCTACTACAAAGATGCAGCTGGACAACATCTGGTTCAGGGCAGTAGACGATCCAAGGACAGCCTAGACTCCGATAAGGGGAGCAGCGGAAGTAGCAGGGTGAGTAGGAAGGCCGGCGAGCTCGGGCTCAACCCGTCGGTGTCGTCGGCATGCCCCGAACATCACCACCATCACCATCATCACCACAATAAATCCTACCATCCCAAGTCTGTCTCGAGCCAGCACCAGTCCAGGGGAATGTCTCTTGCCCACAACCAGCGCTCGATCGGGGATGGCTGTCAGCACAGACGCCATCATCATAGCAACGGTTCCCAGGGAGATTGTTGTCAAGGACATGTTAATAACAGTTGCGATGATGAAAACCACGACTACATCTTCAAGAAGGGCGAGATTTGGGACGGGAGGTACAAGATCGAGAGCAAGATCGGAAAGGGGTCCTTTGGACAGGTGGGTGGAAAAATGGGATGAGTCGATTCATTGTCGTCTACATTTAAAGACCACCGATCACTTATTGATTTTCATGTCCAATCCGATCGGACATCGAATCACTATCATCGGTACCTCTTTTAACTCGATTTCAGGTGTTCAAGGCCTACGATTCTGAGGACAGGTGTCATGTAGCCATAAAGGTCATCAAGAACAAGAAGCCTTTTCTGGCCCAGGCTAGGATCGAAATCCGGCTACTTGAGATGATCAGAGAGGCCGATTCCCCAGAAAAGAACTACATTGGTTCGCATTCTGAGCTGATGACCTTAATTGACGATTTGGATTGAGATATTTATTATGAACTAACTATAACATCATCACTCATGTTATCTTAAACACTCCTTTATTCCTAAAATCTTCCACCCGTTAATGTCCGCAGTGAGGCTGAAGAGATACTTCATGTGGCAGAATCACCTCTGCTTGACCTTTGAACTCCTCTCCCACAACCTTTACGAACTCCTGCGCATCACCAACTTCCAGGGCATCTCTCTCAACCTCACGGCAAAGTTCGCCCACCAGCTCTGCTCTGCATTCCACTTTCTGAGTCGCATCGAACTCGACCTCTCCAGGCAGAGGTCGGGTTCCATCTGTCCCGGGTCGGGCGCCCCGTCTCCCTCCAGAAGTCATAGAGAGGCGGAGGGTTGCAGTTTGTCACCCCTTATAGGGCGAAGGGTAAGGGCAACGGAGAGACAGGTGGTTTCGATAATACATTGCGACCTGAAACCCGAGAACATCCTCCTCTGCTCGCCAAAGAGGAGCCAGGTGAAGGTCATCGATTTCGGAAGCAGTTGCCTCGAAGGACAGGGGGTGAGTGTTTTCCATTCCTAGTCCGGGAACCTTCGCCCGTCATGGCCGACACCCGATTTAATTTTTCGCGCAGAAGTACCAGTACATCCAGTCGCGGTTCTACCGGTCCCCCGAGGTTCTGCTCGGCCTCCCCTACAACTGCCTCATGGACATCTGGAGCATGGGATGCATCCTCGTCGAGATGCACACGGGAGAGCCGCTCTTCCCGGGAACGAATGAGGTTTGTTTGAGGCCGATCTCGATTGTCATGGTGATGCAGAAATGGCTGGAATAAAGTTTAATTTAATAATGATAATAATAATAATAATAATAATAATAATAATAATAATAAAGCCAAAAGAATCACTACGAGTAGTGCTCCAGATTCATCCTTCACCAGCTGAAAAGCCATGACGAATAATGTGACAATACCATAATAATAATAATGATAATAATAATAATAATAATAATAATAATAATAATAATAATAATAACAACAATAATAATAATAACGACAATAACAACAACAATAATAATAATAACAGTGGTTGTAGTTATTTCATCCTAGGCACCCAAATCAGGAACTGAATTGAGTTTAGGAAATACAATACAATAATGAACAATGGCCTATTTTATTCTAATTGAAATGTTTTACACTTCTTGTTGTCATCATCTGTTACTGTGATCATTCTCATCGTCGATGAACTCATTCGTTGCCCTTCCGTCCATCAAGTTCGACCAGATGATGAGGATTGTCGAAGTTCTGGGCATGCCTCCAGCAGAGATGATCGAGAAGTCGCCCAGGCGTGACAGGTTCTACACCTTCGACCATGACAGAAAGTGCTGGACCACGAAGCCCTCAAAAGAGGGTAAAAAGGTCAAATGATACCAAGTTGTTGGTTTTTTTCTACCAAGATACAGCCAATTTGTCTTAATATATCTTTGATCCTTAATATTCCATTATTATTGTTATTATTATTATTATTATTATTATTGTTGTTGTTGTTGTTATTGTTATTATCATCATCATCATTAACATTGCTCCACATTTTAGTATAAGCAACCTGGTCAAAAGAAGCTGCTTGTCCTGCTTGGGGCTCACATTGGAGGCCCTGGAGGGCGTAGGCAGAAGGAGGTCGGCCATACCCCCGTCGATTATACGAGGTTCATCGACCTCATCGAAAGCATGCTGGAGTACGACCCCAAATTTAGGATAACTGCAGGTCAAGCCCTCTCTCACCCCTTCTTCAGTGGGTCAGATGAGCTCGATTTCTTCAGGTCAACAACAGGGAAGAATTCTATTGCTGGGATCCAGATGCTGGGAGGAGCCATTTCTAAGACAGCTAATGGTACGTTTATTTGAGAAGCAATGCTTCAATTGCCAGTAACTTGATGTTCGTGTTTATTTCTACAATTGCAAGTTTATTTGATTATTTTGATTTTTTGCGATGGACGGAATTTTGAAAATATGTTCGACTAACTTTTACATCATTACAATATCTTAAGCGAACACACTTACTATATTCCAGTCATGCACGCCTCCATGAGGCCCGTGGATGTCCGGAGCATCCATCCGATCCTGGCCTCCTCTCCTCAACTCTCCCCTGCTCTTCCTTTACCTCCCTTCCTCCTTTCCACTGGGCATCCAATGTCTCTTCATCAACAAAAACAACAACAACAACATCAGAATCACAGCCTTCACAACCCTCATCTCCATCACTATCATCATCATCACCAGCAGCTGTATCACGATATTTCTCCTCTGGCCACCCATCGCCATGACTACCAGCTGGAACATTCCCCGTTCCTCCACCGAAGGATGGACATGCTGCACGGCGGAGCTGCCGATCCTTTTCGTCAGGACGTGAGGTCTCAGCCTCCTCGAGACTACTATCAGCACCTCGAAGACCTACAGCATCGTCGTCATCATCATCAACACCTCAACCACCATCAACATCATCAGGATTTGAGCTACAACCACGGACAGTACAACAGTACTGCTCCTCACGTCCAGGCCCCCACCAAATTGGCAGAACTCCAGTCTCCGAGGGCTGCCGTGGATGCGTCGACAGTCATCACCGTCGGCGACATAGAGGCAGACACGTCCAGAGCTACTCAGGATGCTCTGAACAAATTTCATGCCTCTGATCAAAAACGTGAGCCAGTCGAGCGTTGCACGCGCGAGAATCAGCTTCGTGCCGGCCAATCGAGAGGGGATAGCTACTTTCGATGTGGCCAATCCGACGACGACCTGAGAATCGAAAACAGCCAATCGTTCGATAGCATCTGTAGCAGAATCTTAGACAAAGATTCCGACTTATTTTCTCCGACAAAAACGTCGAATCCATTTTCTTCACCTTCGTTCCATCGGAAACTCGTGCCCTCGCACTCTCTGCCGTCTGCCGATCAGAAGACGGACGCTCCGACTCAGCTCCAATCTCCTCCGTCTTCGTCGTCTTCTCTGTCCTCGGTCAGAGCTCATTGGCCGAACGAGTTCGGAGACGACGGTAGGTAGCCAATCACATTGCAAGACGATTTTGAGAGCTTCTTACAAAATGTAATTTTGTCTTAAAATATACTTTATATAAATATATATATATATATATAGTATATATAGTATACCTCTATATATAATATGTATACCTATATATAATAGTAATATATATATAACAAAAGATCTATCAACAACAAGAAGAAGATATTACCAGCTCCGATGAGTCATTCTTTATCAATTTAAGCGCTCTAAATTTGCAGCTTCTCAAAGCAATCGGTCTGCGTACAACTTCACGAAGAGGTCGAAGGTCAAGACCAATCCGTTTTACTCCGGCCTCGAGGGGAAGCAGCCGGTCGGAGGGCAGAGGAGCGACGAGGAGACGGGTCGAGGCCTCAGAGACCTGAGCCTCTTCGATTGACACTTCCAAAGACTCCTCCTCCCGTTCGAATTGTAAATTCGGTTTCGTTCGTCGCGTCGCACGACAATGCAACGTGTCGCTCGATAAGAGCTTAATTGATCATTAATTGACTTAATAATAATATTAATAATAATAATAATAATAATAATAATAACAGTAAAAGTTATGACAACAATAATAATAATAATAATAATATTATAATGGTTATAATGATAGAAATAATTGTCTGATGCTATTGTTATTATATTATGTATTGTCATACGTTGTTATTGTCGTGCAACTTTGTCATCGCTCCTCCGTCTTCTTCAATATAATTGGAGGAGAAGTTTGTGCTTGATTGTTATTGTTGTTGTTATTGTTATTAATGTTGTTGTTGGCTTTGTTATTGTTATTATTATTGTTGTTGTTGTTGTCGCCGTTATTTTATTATCGATGTTGATGATGCTGCTGCTAATCTCGGCTCGGGTCGAAGCCCCTCGCCATCTCCTCGAGCAACAGAATCGACTGCTTGGATGACTTCCTACATTCAATAGATGTTGAGATTATTACATTAGCTGCAATTATGACATTTTTTTTATTTTGCAATTAAGGAATTGAGGAATTTCACTTGTCTTGAGTTTAACAATTTTAATTCTTTAAGATTCTTCTTGTTGTTGCTGTTGTTGTTGTTGCTGTTCATTTGTTGTTGTTTGTTGCTGTTGTTGTGTTGTTGTTGTTGTTGTGGTTGTTGCTGTTCGTTTGTTGTTGTTAATGTTGTTGTGTTGTTGTTGTTGTTTATCTTTCCAGATGGTGATAAGGAGATTGAATGAAATTCAATATTTCCTGTTGAAAATTCCTCATTGTTGCCAAATGAATTCTCGTAAATGATAATTATTATAATAATAATTATTATTATTATTATTGTTTTTACTATATATCTATACTCTATATCATTTGCCAAACATTCTGAACAATCAAAGCACGGCTGAAATGTCATGGAACTCGATGGATTTATGGAATCGTCAAATGTCAAATTGTTTTCCTTTTCATCAGTCCAACGAGCAAGAAGCAGGTCGGAAAGTGTCGGAAAGCTTCCGACGAACTTAGCAACAGACGACCTAATTTTGTACGGCGTGGATTTGCTCATTTGAACCGACCTCTTTACGTATTGTCGTCGTTTCGTCACCTTTATTTTGTTCCTCCTTTGGGAGAGGGCATCATCTCACCTTGCCCTTGACCTAGAAAAAGTGTTATTGATTTCTTATTGGCCCGAACAGCGTGCGACGGTCGGGCCTAACGAGCTTAATCGGCGGAGTTACGAGCCTTGCGTTTGAAACGTGTTGTTATTTGGGGCGAATTATTTTTGAGCGAAGGAAATTATTTTGCAAATTATTTGTTAGTATGTCGTCGAATCGGAATTGATCGTCACGGTCATCGTGTCGTCTCCCACGTCGATTCTTTTGTAACCTTTTTTGCCAAACAACTGGAGCGACTTGTTTCGCTTCTCCTTCCAAGTGCAAACGATACATTTTTGGATGTTCTTTGTTTTTATTTTATTTTTTTTTTAGATGAATTTATTTTTAGCTCCAAAGTTGCCCTTGTCGAGCGGAGTGCCGCTCGCCCGTGTCTGTCTTAAAAGTTGCATGTTACGTTCGTGCTTAACGCCAACCTCTTTCGGTACATTATAATAAATGATAACAATAATAATAATAATAATAATAATATTATTAATAACAATCAAGCCGTACGATCACCTGTTAATGTGTTCTTTGAAGTTTCACCTCTATTGAAATTGAACATCTCCATTGTCCATTTTGAAAAGTCGATCGATCTTCGTTTGCTCGATTCCCTTGTTCTGTTTCACTTCTCTCCTGCTGTGTATTGCTGTGTATTGCTTCGTGTATCTCTGCAACGTTCTTTACCTCCCGTTGCAGTGTCCGCTCAGTTCAAACCCTCTCGGTATTTGTCAAATTGTAACGATGATTTCTTATGTCCTACTTTATTCTGAATGTTCTTGTTGCATTCTTGTCTTCAGAGTTGAGAGGGTGAGTTCTTTGATAATGGTGTGAAATGAAGAATGGTTATCGTTATTTATTTTGTTTTTTGTTGACATGCTCGTTTAGGTGATGATGATGATGATCATTATTATTATTATTATTGTTGTTGGTGGTCTTCGTATTATTAAAGCTTTACAATCTGACGTCACTTTCGCTCGAAGGCTTCAAATGTTTGCACTTCCGGTCACCATGCACTCGTTCGTCACTTATTCATGGTTTCAACTTGATATTCGAGTTCATTATTATTATTATTATTCAGTAATTAATACATTATGCTAATTAATTATGGCCCGTTACGGCCCGCCTAATCTCGTTTGAAGTTTGCATAATCTCGGCGTTGCCCCAGCCAAGTGTTGCTTTTCTTGAATGTTCCACTACCGCATTGTGATTGATTTCGACTCTCTGGATTGTTTTCGAGTTGCAGTCGCAATACTCAGTGTCCCATTCGTGATGATGACGACGATGATGATGACAATGCCAGTATTGGTGGTAGCTATAGTCGAAAACATGTACGTTCTCCACTATTCGTTTGCAAACCGTTCGAATAAATATGCATGAATTGCAATTAAAGTGTAGGAAATCATAGCAACGGTTGTTTATGAATTTGTTTTTTGCTTTTTAAATCCGTGCAAAACACGGTTTCCAGGTATCTGGAAAACTGACCGACCAACTTAAGGGAGACCGTGGAGGGCGTCCGTGGTCGCCTCTGGTTTACAGGCGGTGGAATATTTGCGTTCATATTTTGATCGCCAGATGGACATAACGGATTGATTTGTGTTCCCCAGATGGCGTGATAAATAGAGGCGAACCTAGCGGTTGTTTTTTTTTTTTAAATAAATATTCTTTTCGTTCTTTCAAATTATGAAATTATAAAAGTGTGTCCCACAATTTGAACGATCAATTTCAAATTCGTTCTGAAACTAAAAGGTCAAATATCATTCAAATGCATGTCCTGGATGAATCGGACACAACAACGACAAGAAATCCATTTATCACTTATTGTGACTTAATGCTTGGAAATAACAGGCCAAAACAGAGTGGTTGATTTGCCAGTTGAATGATTATATGTCTACCGACCGCATCAATATTCTCCGAGAGGGTAATTGGATTTCTGGGGTTTTAAATTTGATGGAGATGTAATCCAATAATGCCCGGTATGTGTGCTCACCATCAATAAAGCTACATTAATTTTAATAAAAAAATTTAATGATAACTAAATACTTAACAACCAATATTTGTTATATTATTTAAATTATAATATTGAAATCGTTAGCATTGCGAATGAGTGCGCTCGGTGTGTATTGAATACGTCCTGCAAATGAGTGAACCATTTATATTGGCCGGTATTACTATGGCTTATTGCCTGTAATCACTAAATTAAATTATTTATTGCAATACTGTCATTGAAGGGACTTGTTAAGTCACAACACAACATGGGAGAATGGATCTTGACGCTAACAACGTCAGGCAACAAGTTCTCATCCGCTCGACAATCGTCTCTACCATTCTACGGATTTCGGGAAAAATATCCACCTCAAACTCGAATCATTATCTTCCCGTTATCATCAGCTTTGCACGCATCTAGTGACGTCGGAGCGCAGGCACAGGACTCCCGAGACTGGAAGCCTATAAATGGAGGCACAGGAAGGACAGAAGATGACCAGAGGCAAGACGACGATTTCCAAGGTTTGATGTCAGAGAAGTGAACACATCGAGTGAGTTTAACATGACATGATGTGACGTTCACTACGGCTGCGGTAGATGCGGTCACGATCGCTCTTATCACTGCTTTGTTGCAAGATGACAACAGAAGCTGTGGTCGCTTTGGTGTGGTGGTGATGTAGTTAGGGAGGAATTAGAGGCTGGTGTCGCTGGGTTTTTACAGTAGAGTCAAGTTGCATTTTACGGCTAATTATGTCCAATCTTTTTCTTGTGATTTATGGTTTTATTTTTATATATTCACGATTAATTGCTAGGGAAGAATATTTTATTTATAAATTTAGAATATTTTATATATTTATTATATTTTAACAAATTCAATTTAATTATTAAAAGAAAATAAAACTTTATTTTCATACAGGAAAAACACTCACCATGTCCAAGGGAAAGAGCCTGTTCGGAAGAATTTTCATTCTATCGGTCCTCTGCCACGTCTGTCTGTCGTTCGCTGTGGCCAACGCCCGATTCATTGACGGCCATTACGTCATCAATGACGTAAGTCTTGACCTCTGACTTGGACGTTATTAATTTTTGGCCTAGTTTGTCGCGATTCGTCGAAAGCTTTTCTAAGATGGCGAAAGACGCTGCCACCGACTGGCGGCTTCTAGCGACTCGTGGTTGAGCTGCTTGAAGTGGTAAAGGTAGCGATGATGATGATGATGATGATGTTGAATGAAATATTAACTGGATTAGTATTAATATTACAATTGATACTTAATTAATTTAATAATAATAAATTTAATATTTTTCTATTAATAGTAATTGTTTCAGAAGATTGGAAACTATGCAGGCTCTGTGCCATGTTATTGAAAATAAATTATAAATTAATTATGAACAAATACTGTAAAATAATTAATAAAAGA
>MPNW01000639.1:35919-37424 GCA_011800805.1 Hirudo medicinalis | reverse complement strand
GTGAGTGAGCGAGTGAGTGGGTGAGCGAGTGAGTGAGTGAGCGAGTGAGTGAGTGAGTGAGTGAGTGAGTGAGTGAGTGAGTAAGTGATTTCACGTTTATATCGGAGAAGTCATCATCATCATCAACATCCTTGCACACGAGATTTGCAAACATTTTTTTTTTCTCAACCTGGAGAAATAAGAAGGATTTGTCATGAACGATATATGCACTCTTATCATCAACATCACCATCGTCGTCGTCATCATTATCATCATCATCATCATCATTATCATCTTTTTCTTCTTTTTCATCATCTTCATCATGTCGTCGTCGTCGTCATCATCATCATGATTGCAAAGAAAAAGAGATGATGATGAGGCGAGAGACTCCGGCTGATCACGTGACAAGAGATTGCTCTTCAACCTCTCCGGATCTAATTATAAACTATGGCAACTTAATACTCCCTCTCCCCCCCTCTCTCTCCTTCTCTTTTGAATCCACATCTCTCTCCATCACCTCGGCATGATGATCAGCAGAGAGATGAAGTAGATGGATGATTGATTGAATGAATGGAAGGATTGAGAAATGCACCAATGAATGAATGGAGAGATGAGTTAATGAATGGGTGAATGAACGAACGATTGAATGGATTTATGGATGAACAGGTGAATGAATCGAACAATGCACAAGCGGACCACCAGGGTAGACAGCAGGTGTCTCTTTATTTCCTTCGTCGCAATTCGTGCCTTCCGTCCTTCCGTTCGTTTCTCACAAACATGTGCAAATGAAAGTCATTAATATTGCATAACATGTTATTGCGCAATATTTTCAACTTTCAATGAGTTGGAAAATCTATTTACGGCAATAATATTGTTTTTATTCATCGATAATTCATGAAAATGTAACATGTACGAAATGGTAAATGAGAGAGAGAGAGATAGAGAGAGAGAGAGATTGCAATAGAAATTTATTCTTGTTCATCCATCCATTCATTCATTAATTTGTCCGTCTATCCATTTATCTATTCATCCGCCCTTCCATCCATCCGTCCGTCCGTCCATACGTCCACATACAACCACTCAAGAACGAAATCGTATTGATTGTCGAGGTGGTGCTCCCGCATGGTCTAATGGTTAAGACTTCCGCCTCTCACGACGGCAGCACGGATTCGATTCCCACCCTTGACCGCCTGGCTGTGCAACGGACGTTAATGAATTACAATTGCTTTTTATTGTCGACCTGCATGCTGAAGAGTGAATTGTGAATGCATCTTGTCTGACAATTCATTGTGAATCTTTAAAAAAGAAAAAAGTTTAACACCGAGAGATGACACGTGACCAAAACAATGACGGCGTCTTTAGCATCACCCGTCGCATTGTTTACCGCATTAAAATTATAATAATTTATGCATAATTATAATAATTTATTACGATAAACATCATTGCAGTTACATGAGCCAAGTCTTCTTGAGAACTCAAAGTAACTGCAGATCGATGGGACAGGTTCAAAGGTGACAGTTGGTAAA
>MPNW01000639.1:13419-30919 GCA_011800805.1 Hirudo medicinalis | reverse complement strand
TATACCCTGCCGCATCATCAGCGAACGAATCGTCTTTCACATTTTTTCTTATTTTTGCTTTCGTAATAAAGCGTTTGCATCCAGATTGATTTCTGTTTCAAAGCCGAATTAATTCTGCTTTATTGAAAATGGGTCGAAGATTCGAAGCAAAAACAAATGCTGGCATTAACTTTTATTGATTAAAACCTAAAAAAATGCTTCAACGCAGCTCCGTAATGGCATCGTTTTTTTCCCAAGAATTCCCTATCAATCCATCAATGTCGATCTCTTAGATGCCATCGCAGTTATTAATTGCATCCACAAAATCCACAATCAAAGGCAAAAAACTAAATAAATGGAAGCCAAAAAGAAAAATTCTACGCCCGGGGATGCGTCAATCACGGCTTTACGACGACCCGATGTTTGTTTATGTCTCGAATTTCTTGGATGAAACGACTCTTTTCTACTGCGCTTGTGTTAAAATTTCTTCCAGTGCATAAGCACTTTACTGGAAATTAAATGTGACTGAAAAATGAGTTGTGCTATAAATATTTAATATTTTAATGGTAAATTTATTCAAATTAATAATTTCGCAGAATCAAACTTTCAGCCATGAAATACCATTCATAATCTAATGAATCTCGAATGATCATCTTGAATAAACAAAAAAATTTAAAAATTCAAAAATTTTCTAAAATTATTAAAATACTAGATGCAAACGAGTTTGTTAATAAATTTGTTGAGTTTTGAAATAATTTGTCACTTTCACATCATCGGTTTTGTCGCCTGCCGCCGCCTATGGTAACCTTGCCTTGTTGTGTGGGTGTTTGTGACAACCGGCGGCCTTGGTTTGGAATAACATTTTTTTTTAACATCCGAGATATTACGAGCTGAACTTTATTGGGTTTGTTTGTTTTTATTTGTTTGTATTTTTTTGTAGCGTGTCACAATATAAATCTTTACATCTTTAAATACATCCGAGATGAAATATTGTTTTCTACTTTTTTAAAGTCCCTATTGTTGTGTAAGCGTTATTTTTAAAGTTTTAATTTTACTGGGAGTTATGATCTATTGGAACAGTAAGCATTTTACAAATGTGAAACTTTTGAAGATTCTAAGATTTCAATATTAGTCATAAAACCATCAGAATTTACAGTAATATGGCATATTACACACAATTTTATTCCTAATTAGTACTCACTCAAGCAATATTACTCTCTGAAAATAAAAAAAAAAGTACAACATTGAAACCATTCAATAGAGTTGTTTCATAATTAAATAATTTATTTGCTTTACTCATCCAACTTATTTTTTATTTTTCTCGTCCATTTCTTTTTCTGGTCATCGATTTGATACACAAAAATATTCATAACTAATTATGATGAAGCAATCATAATTATATTAAAATTATAATATAATATTCATCAATTCTCCCAGTCCTTGTTGAACATGTCGGCGCAACTTGATTGCAGTCGAAAGCTTAACCCAAACAATAAATAATCGATCGATAAGTTATCAACCAGTCTAATGATGACAAATTCTTGTGATTATCAACATCTACTCTAGGACCTAATTACGTTGGGACTTTATGAATCCCACACTCACCAGGATCTCATCATCTCACAGACTCAATCATCTCTTCTGTCGTGTCACTAGCGGGCCGTAATGTATCCTACATTCAGTCAGTCAAACAGGATATTCGTGTCCACATTTGTGTACGATAACATTCACTTTACTGGTGATGGATTATTTGTGATTATGATTATCGTTTCGACGGTCATGTAGAGAGCCAATTATTGGATGCCTAGTGTTGTTATCAACTTCGTTACTGTTACTGTCATTATCATCATCGTCATCATCATCATCGCAACCACTACCACTACTATTATCAACAGGTACGGTCACTGAAGTCGTCACCATCGTCATCAATGTCATCGTCGTCATCAATGTCATCATCGTCATCAATGTCATCATCGTCATCATCGTCATCAATGTCATCATCGTCATCACCGTCATCACTGACATCATCACCACAAACGTGACCCCCACGACAACAATAAAGTTCATTAACATTATTAAGCATGGTTGGACTTTTCCGAGAGGATATTGCGTTAGACACGCAGTCCGCACACGTGACTGGGGAGATAGTGATGAGAGAGAGATAGAGAGAGAGAGAGAGAGAGAGAGAGAGAGAGAGAGAGAGAGAGAGAGAGAGAGAGAGAGAAGAGATACGTAGATATACATATGATGACTNATTGCTGATACTTTTAGAGTATCGAAATGGGTATCACCGATACTTTCTGCAGCTGGTGATATACGATACCAATACTTTTTTCGATCATTTTCCAAAGATGAAATTAAGTTTGATAGCGAAGAGATACATGATGATACTTTAAGATATGTATCGCGGTATGCTTCAAAGAGTTCAGAGGTATTTCTTTGACCTTTGACCTCTTCGGACGTCTTGGATTGGTTGATTCTAGTTCCATCGGGATCAGTTGGTCTTCATTACACAAGCTCGTGCGACCTATCTAAGCAGCTGCCCCCGCGACCGCAATTACCACACCCATCTCGACCACCGACCACCGGTAGCGACTGCCTGCGAAGAGTTATTTACTTCGAAGAATGGGCCTTGCTGGCGTGTAATGGGTCCAATTTTCTGCTATTATGTTATTCTTTATGGCCGCTCCTTTGAAGGGGACGCCCAGCACACGAGAATTAACAGCCTTACCATCGTTTCAGGGGTCGTCCGTGGTTTGGGGAGTGGATCAAAATGGCCGCTGAAATCAGCCCTGAGGTATTTGAAGAGGACAATTTTGTTTGTCTTGTTTTGTCAGATAGATTGTGATAATACGTAGTAAATAATTTCTTACAGTAATTATAAGTGGTTCTCTGCGGGCTGTTAATTATGTGAATAATTACATTTATTATGTTAATAAGCACTGGATACTTTTATTAGTTCTCCATTAGCTGTATTAGAATTTGTAGCTACTTGTGTTTCTTTGATTGCTCCAATTAATGTGATTGTCACGCTTGTTGTTGTTGCTGCTGTTGTTGTCGTCGTCGTCGTTGTCGTTGTTGTTGCTGCTGATGTTGTCGTTGTTGTCGTCGTTGTCGTTGTTGCTGTTGCTGTTGCTGCTGTTGTTGTTGTTGTTGCTGTTGCGATAATAATTATTGTAGTAGTATTTGAAATTATTATTGTCATAATATAAATAATTAAAAAATAAATAAAATAGTAATATTATAATAATAAATATTATCAATAATAATTTATTATATATATTGTTATATATTATTGTTGTTGCTCAAATATTATTGCCGATATATTTCTAATTACTATGACGTTCCAAGAATTATTAACGATTATTGATGTGAAAAAGATATTGAATATTATCGAATGAATGCCCTGAGTCAAGCAACAGCCGTACAAGATCACACGTACAAGAGCTCACGTACAAGATCACACGTATAAGATCACACGTACAGGAACACACGTACAAGATCACACGTGCAAGAGCTCACGTACAAGATCACACGTATAAGATCACACATACAAGAGCACACGTACAAGAGCACACGTACAAGAACACACGTACAAAATCACACGTACAAGAGCACACGTACAAGAGCACATGTACAAGAGCTCACGTACAAGATCACACGTATAAGATCACACGTACAAGAACACACGTACAAGATCACACGTGCAAGAGCACACGTACAAGAACACAAGTACAAAATCACACGTACAAGAGCACACGTACAAGATCACACGTCTACTGTTTGCATTGGCACCTGATCCTCTCCTTTGTTTTCTGACAGTTGCTTAAGAAATGCATTGAGACCATGGAACTGTTTGACATCCCCCAGGATACCAAACAAGTGGGTGGTGATGATGATGATGATGATGATGATGGTGATGGAGGTGGTGGCGATGATGATGTTGTTGCTGTTGGTGATAATTATTATGATGATGTTGGTTGAGAGTATAGTTGATGATGGTGGCGATGGTAGTGATGATGATGATGGTGGTGGTGCTGGTGATGATGATGATGATTTGATTGTGATGATGGTGATGGTTATTGTGATAATTAGTATCACTTCCAGTTCTGCCAGAAGGCCATGAAGTTGGAGTATGAGGTGTCTTCAGAGCCTGGAGATGTGAGCAAGATATTCAAGAGCTCAGATGATGATGATGATGACGATGATGGTGGTGATGATGGTGATGATGAGAAGAAACATTTGCCAACGAAACTGGATGGGTATTCGTCTGTCATTCAGGTGGTTACGTGACATTTATTTGTTGAAGTTGTTAATTAATGAGTTTATTGTTAAGTGGTTTTATTATTACTATTGTTGCTGTTGCTGTTGCTGCTGTTGCTGTTGCTGTTGCTGCTGCTGTTGTTGTTGTTGTTGTTGCTGCTGCTGCTGCTGTTGTTGTTGTTGATGTTGATGTTGTTGTTGTTGTGAAGCATGTTATTTATCCTGTCTGTTAAGCATGTTTATTTATCCTGTCTGGCCTCAGATGAATTAAAAGCTGCTAAAAAAAATTGAATGAGATTCTTATAAGATATTCTGAGAATGAAGTGTAAGATATGTGTCCTGTTTATTATCCTTTTGCATCCATTGTTATTATTGTTATTATGATTATTATTATTGTTATTATTGTTATTATGATTATTATTATTGTTGTTATTATTACATTGTCATTACTATTGTTATGCTATTGTTAGCATAATAACTTTTTGCTGCATTTATTATTATAACTATTATAATTATAATTATTAATAATTAACTAATAATTATTAATTATTCTAATTATAATAATTATCATTATGTTATTATTATTATTATTATTATTATTATTAATTGGATTAACCTGTTCGCCACTCATTATAATATGCAAATTACTTGCTCATTATTATGACAGACCACTCTGGCTAAATTCAAGCAGTGGACAAAAAGTCTTAGGGAATTGAATGACAGCTGTAAGCTCCTCCCACCCCTTAAGTTCACGGAAGGCAAGGTCAAACAACTTAAAGCTCCATATTATCTCAGAGCTGGAGAGGTAATGTTGTTGTTCACGACGACGACGATGATGATGATGGCATTATACGTTCGCCATCATCATCATAACCTTTGCCATTGTCAGCATCAGTGCCATTGTTATCATCGTCGTCGTCGTCATCATCATCAATTTGAGTATCATTATCAGCACGACATTTTGTTTGAAAAAGATGTCCATACAAGAGGGAGAACTGATTGAGATCATGGGTTGTTCTGATGATGCCAGTCTGAAGGTTGTTTGTTGCTGTTGTTGTTGTTGTTGTTGTTGTTGCATTGCTTGGTTATTATTGATGGCATGATGATAATCATTTTCATGTTCTACTTATTTTTCTTAAAATAACATAATAATAATAATAATATAATAACATTAATATTGATATACTAACATTAATAATACATTTACAACTTCTGGAAACAAAATTAATAATGACTCTATATAAATGAAATATAAATATGTAAAAAAATAAAAAATAAAAAATAAAAAATATGTAGAAATGTGTTGTAATTATGCAGTAATTTTTTTTTTAAATATTGCTTTTTGGAGATCGATAATGATTAGGATGATGGCTATGATGACGACGATGATGATGACGATGATGCTTGTTTTTGAAGGTAAAAGTTGGTGCAGAGAAAGAGGGTCAAATACCCATCTTGAGTCTCATTATGCCCAGTTCAGATTTTAACCTCACCTCATTGGTCGAGAGGTGGGTGGATAATTTTCTTATGGAAAAGGGTGAGTGGAAGTGAGATCGAATCCATGCTACCCATTGGGTAGATGGATGGATGAATGGGTGGATATATTGATAGATGGATGAGTGGGTGGATATATTGATAGATGGATGGATGAGTGGGTGGATATATTGATAGATGGATGGATGAGTGGGTGGATATATTGGTAGATGGATGGATGAGTGGGTGGATATATTGATAGATGGATGGATGAGTGGGTGGATATATTGATAGATGGATGGATTGGAGAGGGTCAATAGTTGATAATGACTCTACATTCTTGAATGCAACCATGACGATGACGTGCTGCTAGCAATTCATCGTTCATGATTTCTTTATTTTGATCGAAAGTGTGGATCACTTATTTCCAATTTAATGTTCGCCATCCCTCGTCCGACCGTCACGACTCGACTCACCAAGGACCCCGGGTCGGTCCATCCCCAACCCCGTCCATCATTTGTTTTTTTGTCGCAGACTTCACGTTCTCGTCTTGTGCTCGTGGTTCGAATGCTTTCGCATCTTCTACCAGAGGATTTTCAAGCTGCTGTTGGTCTTGCTCGAGGTCTTGGTGAGTTGCCGTGATGATAATGATGACAATGCAAGTGAATTGTGTACTTGTTGTGAGGAACAAAAAAAAAAACAAAACTAGTTGACTAAAGTATTCCAGCTAACTAAAACTCTAGTAAACTAAGTTTATTCCAAATTAACCAAAAAATACACTTAAGATGTCACTAAATCATCGAACAATTAACATTGCAAAAACTACTGCTGATCATTGTGGCTGTACTCAGAGCAGTTTTGATGATAGTTACGAACCTAATGTACCCAATGTATCTTTACCCACTCCAGTCTTATACCTACCCAAAGAACGTCTCGGGCCATGCCGGGGGTCCTAAAACTTCGAAAGACCTCCGCATCTTGAAGAAGATCGTCGCCAGACTCGAAGCCGATTTCCTCAGGGAACGAGACGTTTCCAAGGCCCCCGAAAGATCTCAGAGTCTTGTTTTGAAGCTGTCTGACGGCTACAAGAATTACAAGGCCGGTAATTTGTGCATTGTCGAAGGGTTGTACTGCGATGTTGTTATTGCATAACGACTTCAGACGATATATAACCAGCTTCAGACGATCTGCTTTTTGTCTGGATTATGTAATAAGGAGACTAATAACAACAATCTTTATGAATATATTTCATTAAGAGTTATTGCTTTTTTTATGATTATGATTATGATTATTATTATTATTGTTGTTGTTGTTGTTTCATGAAGATATGATGCCATCAGGTTTTCGAGAAGCTCTTGAAGAACTTCAAAATCCCCGACGACTCGGACAAACTCCGCCCGCTCTGCATTTTCGACAAGTTGTCGGAGTTCCAGTCGAGGGTGCCGAAGGATAAGCCGATCAAGTTGGTGACGAGACTGCTCGAAAACCGAGAAGTCGTCGAACGAACTTCCGTCGTGTCGTTTTGTTAGGCCTCGTCGTGCTAAAAAAAAAAACTGAGCCGTCAGGGAGGGAGGGTATTTTGTTGCTAAGCAACGCTCAACAATTTTAAGTCACTGTCAGGAAGTCTAAGAAGATGTAACTGCTTTAAAAATGTTTCAGTAGAATTTCATCAGCATTATCATTATTGTCATCGTCGTCGTCGTCATCGTCATCGTCATCGTCATCGTCATCGTCATCATCATCATCATCATCATCATCATCATTATTATCATCATCATTATCATCATCAGCATCATCAGCAGCATCAGCATCATCATCATCATGTATCTTGCTAGCTTAGTAGAGATTTAAAAATGTCACGAACCAAACTTAAATAATCGTTTGAATGAAATGAAAAATGTTTTGATGACCACGACAGGTTCTACAAGACGAAGATCGTGATTGAATCGGTGGAGACGAGAGAGGAAATCCTCCACTATCCGGCCACAGACTCCTCTTCGACAGTTTCCGATTCTTCTGCCCAACAGACGAAGTTTGGAAAGAGATCGATTTTATTTTGATTTTAAGATAAGATGATATGATAAGACATATCGTTGGAATTGTGACAATATCCAATTGGAATGCTGGAATTGACGAGCGGGCGGAGTTTTAAGTCGTCCGTCATTCCTCCGTTTAGGGTCGAGTCGGAAAGGCTGACGTCGTCGTCTCAAGAAGTGCAGAAGAAGTTCGTGGTGAAAGCGGTCAGGGATCCGAGGACTGGAAAAGACGTCGGTGACCTGGAATGTGGTGATGGTGGTGATGATGATGATGATATAAATGTGGTGGTGATGATGATGATGATGATGATGATGATGATGATGATGACGATGACGACGACGATGTGGCATGTGGTGGCAGTGTAGAAATCATGATGCTCGTTTTGTTGTGATTCTTTTTATAACCGCCTTTGAATTTTCTTTCTAAAAATCTTTAAAATTCCCTCTTTGAAGGTGAAGGTCTTTTGCTGAAATACTAATACTAAACATCAATCTTCATTCTCTTTGGAGTGCCTCTGACTTTTTTTTTTACTAACCAAAGGAGTTAAATGCATTTGTTTTCATTTCATTTATTCCCTAGATCTCCCTGGACGACGCAATGAAGGAAGGGGTGCTGGACATGAGAAGGGGCTTCTACATCGACCCGAGCACCGGGAGTTCGAGGCCGATCGCTTCGGCCATGACCGAGGGCCTCATAAAGGTGGAGGCGGTCACAGAGACGGTGACGAAGCAGAAGAAGGAGGAGATGGGTGAGCGGGTGGGAGTCGGATCGAAGAAGAGAGGATTTTGAACGGGAGACTATATTTTGAATCGAACTGATAAAATGTTTCTATTGGTGCGGAGGAATGGCTAGGAATGACTGTAATTGATGTTGTCAACTCAAGCGGTCAGTGCAGTCCCAATGTGCAGAGTCATTTGTTTATGTATTCATGTATTTATGTATTTATGTCGATGATTTTCCAATTGACCACAGAACTCAATTATCCCGACAACTCCCTATGGCCGTAATGAAAGCGATTGATTGTTGTCAATCGTTTCAGGCATCATAACGGTCAAGTCCCTCGTCTCCGAGAACAGGGACTACAAGATCGTCCAGGCAGTAGATCCGATCACGGCGGAAAAATTGAGCCCCGAAACGGCCCGGAAGAGGGGTTGGCTCGTCGAGCAGGGCTACAAAGTGGAAGCCGGGGTCGTGCCGATGGAAGAGGCCATCGAAATCGGCTGGGTTCAGGTACTCGAGGGATGCTTTACCTTTGCCTAATGATGACGGTTTGATGATTAGGTTACAGGTGTTCTGGATTATTTTAATTAAGGAATTTTATTGTTTGTAAAAATCAAGCAAAAAAGTTCATAGGATTTAATTAACGATGCTGGTATGACTTATTCAGTGGTTGTGTGTTCAGGCAACATTCATCAGAAATCACTTTGCACTTGAATGATGAATTTTTAACTTTTGGAGATAATTAATTATTTAATTAAGATTAATCGTCGATTAAAAACACGGAATTGTAATCGATCTCCGACTCAGGTCGAATATCTGTCGTCCGGAACCTCGGACTCGGCCGAGGAGCCAAAGTACGAGGCGAGGACTTACCTGGTCAGGTCCGTGGCAGACCAACATCGCCAACGTTCCGTCAGATTCAACGAGGCCGTTTCTCTCGGCCTGATCGACGTGGAGCACGGGTGCTACGTGGACAACACGAACCGAGAGAAGATCTCGTTGGACGAGGCTCTGAGGAAGGGCTTGGTCAAGGGGCGACGCCTCAAGGAAGGGGAGGACGCGGGGTCCCTTGCCGTCGACCCGGACAATCGGGTCGTGGCGGGTAACCTCGGGAAGTTCAAGGCCGCTGTCGGCATCGCGATTGCCGGCATTCAAGCAAAGTCCAACAAGAAGAGAGATGCCTACAAACCGTCTTCATGAAATACGACAGACGAACGAACGTCCTCGACGAGGTGGTTTTGTTTGGATTTATGTCTTCATTTTAAATTTATTCCACTGAATGCTCTTTTTCTAATCTGCCGAGGTTTTTATTTTAATTCCTTCCTGCATTCAAACGAAAGCACGTACTCATTTCGACCTTATTTTTTGTTCAATTTCATTAAAAAAACTTTTAATACAATCAGATGAATGACTGCATCGACATGCCCAGGTGCTAGAAATATTTTTATAACTATTTTACTATGTCATTACTATTATTGTTATTATTAATTGAAATATTTTGATAAATATTTTAAAACATCGCTTTGTATTTTTTCCATTTGTTTCTTTCCGCTCTTTTTGCTTGCATTCATGGGTACTTAATATTCGCTTAATAATTTGGCTTCACTTGTCGGTCCCGAATCAACTGTCGCGGCTTGCGAGGCATGACGACGAGAGAACAACATGGCATAATACGACACGTCCTGATGACTTTTTTGGATGGAAACATTGTTCGCCTTCTTCGCACATTCTTGCTTACCTTGAAGCCGACGTTGCCTAATTTTTGTCTGGGAACATTTTATTAAAGCTTCATTCTGTACGATGAGTCGCCACCACCATCATCACCACCATCATCATCATCATCATCATCATCATCATCATCATCATCATTGTTTACCTGAAAGTGTCCTTCAAAAACGGATGATAATCTCCAGTTGCCAGTGTCGAAGAGTTTACGAGGCGATCTTTTTGTCTTTTCGAAGAATGTAATTTTTAGAAAAATATTTTGGACCAATAACAGCTAAGCAAGCCATCGACATCATCACCATCATTATCAACATCACTATTGTAAGAATATACAGACCAACAATGACATAGCAATGACACCGTTCAGGTTTTAGGCTTCTTATTTCCATGTCCTCATTCTTTCGATCGACCTTTGTACCGACCCGCTCGCGTTTCAACTGTGAACTCCTGACCTCCTGAACTCCTGAACTTTTGAAATCTATTATTTGGCTCGACTATCGTCGAAGTTAACCTCGTATAGGTCGGTTTATTTCATTCTGGGGCTGAAATTGGAACAATAATAAATTGAACTATTAATAAACAACCTGTGATTGTTTTTTTTTGTATTAGTGACTGTTTGGTGAGGTGACTGTCGAATTGTGTCATGGTCGTTCAACGGGCTGATGATTATTGCAGTATCAGCAAATAATGACTGAGATATTTGCACCATATGGTACTAGCGCTATCGGTATGTGGTTGGCTGGCCATTCAGATTGGCTCATGTTAGCTGAAAGGTTAAGGGGTAATAACAGCAAGGAAATTAGCGTCGCTTTGTGTGGATGTGGAACAAGCCCGACTCTAATGTATAAAAAATCCCCCCTAGGCACATGGGCTGTCCACGGTCACGACGAACCTTAATTCCCCCTCCGGTTTGGGAACTCCCAAAGCTCCAAAAACTTGGATTCACCGTTATTATGATGTTATTATAATGCGTGTGGTCTGCGTGTTTATATGTAAAATTGATCGTTTCACGAGATGGTGGTTACCACAGTCAAACATGTTTCTAGTTTTAAAGTCGCAATAAACAGTTTGTAATTACTGATTGAATATTGTCTAATATTGTCGCATTTAGCCGTTTGTAGTTGTCGGTGATCTACACTTTTGAATGCAACTGAAGGACTCGCTATCGAGTGAGTGATTCGAAAATATTTTCGATTCGACCGAGAGTCTGAAGCAGTGCTGCCGAGAGAAAGGGGGGTGATCAATCAAGTGCCCAGCCAATTTTTGAGGCCCGCCCCTGGTTGTAAAATATTACAAATTTAACAAATTTACTCTTTTTTTGCTTTTTCATTACAAAAATTGACGTAACATGGGGGCCAAAAATTTCTATCGGCGGCCCAGGTCTAAAGGCTAGCGAATATAAAGATAACGTGAAGTTGAGCAAATCCTTAAGGACCCAGGCCCTAATTTAGGCATGGTCGGAGTGTGCCACTGCGCAAAGGCCTCAACCAACCGAAGAAAAAAGTTTCGACTTGCATTTTAGAGTGATTAATATCGATTTATTTCAGTCTTTGCTGTTTACCGTTGACCCAGCCTCCAACTAAGTGAAGTCTTTTCTTTTCTTGTTGAAGCAGTAAAACATTCCGTGCTTTTGTCCTCGCAAGTTCGGTTACCAGGTCCTCAAGTTTGATCTCACGCAGAATATCGGACTCTATAATCATCAGATCTAGGTGAGAGAACCAATCATTGCACGTGTGAAATCTGCTCTTTATGAGTTTCATCTTTGAGAACGAATGCTCCGCACTACAATTGCTGACATCAGTACCAGATACAAGTTATCTCTACATTCAGAAATTATCACTCAACTCTTTTCTGTATTTATTGGTCCCTGCTCTCGTTCTGCCTCTGTAACTCTAGGGCAATTGCCAATAGGCCATGACGACTAGCTGCCGGATGGGAGCGGCCTCCACCACCACCACACTTCACTATGATTTTAGCTAATCATCAAGTTTGATCTAAGTTAGGTTTATGAGTTTAAACCCCACAATGCAAAGCTGAGGTAAGCTCGCCTAAAACATAACTGAAAGATTGAGAGCAGTCTGCCAGACAAATTGAGTGTCAAAGCATAGACCTTCAAAATCCGCATCACATAGACATCCTTTTCGTGTATAAGTCCTGTTTGTCAACACGTGAAGCAATTTGATAACTTTCGTTTTATTCCTGCTCTTATTTTCTTTTCGTTT
The DNA here is from genome assembly GCA_011800805.1 of Hirudo medicinalis. Classification (NCBI taxonomy): domain Eukaryota; kingdom Metazoa; phylum Annelida; class Clitellata; order Hirudinida; family Hirudinidae; genus Hirudo; species Hirudo medicinalis. The sequence continues at coordinate 18,500 of MPNW01000639.1, read as the reverse complement.
TATAAAATATTTTGCAGCAAAAAAATAAAAGGAGATTCCAGATAACAACAAAAAAATCAATCAAGATATCGCGTATAATTTAATGCCATTTCTCAGCAGGACAAAAAATATAACAAAAGAAGACTCATAACAATTATTAGACCTCAAACTTCAATCAAGTACAAATAGCTCATTACATTTTCAATTAAATCAGAAAACAAAACTGAGTTAAGAACCAAAACGAGAGGTTCTCATTGGTCAAACCACGGGGTCGTGACTTCCAGGACCTCCAATGAGATTCACGATTTCTGGACCAAGCTCCTCCTAGGCCTGCCGTGGCGTCTGAGATGAGTGGTCAAGTGATCTGTCTGGCGAATGAGCGACCGCAGTCTGGGCACACGAAAGGTTTTGAACCCGTGTGCTTTCTGATATGCCTCGTCAGTTCGTCTGAGCGTGCAAAACTCCATTGGCAGTTTTCAAAAGGACACGAAAATGGTTTCTCTCCTTCAAGTAAATGGTAAATTTTGTTTCTTTTATTTTAAAATGATTCTTATGCAAGAATCAACACAAAAAGATTGTTTTGTAAAGCATGAATACATTTGCGCGCACAATACACAAACATCGGTGACAAGATGAAATATACCTGTGTGGACTCTTTTGTGAGCCTTCAAGTGTGAGCTTTTCGTGTAGGCCTTCATGCAATCTGGAACAAACACAAATAAATTGCATAACAAACATATTCCCATACAAGTTGAGGAACAAGTATCTCATATCAGAGCTCCACAGGCATTCATTTCAAACTCCCGCCATTTTAATCTGTCCTACAGCAAATATGAGGCTCGATAATCTACTAATAATCCGATATTTACAACATAGAAATTCAATAATTTTCCTAAAATCATAATTGAATGATTTCAAAATAAATAAAAAAAAAAAAAACCATAATATTATCGAATTTTTGTAAATATATCAAAAATATCTAACAGGGATAATCGCAGAAGTACGTCCGGGCGTCCCCATCGCTTTCGGGTCTTTTCTTCTTGCGTCTGTTGTACTTCAGGGTGGTGCACCCGGAGTGGGTGGGACGGGGCCGTCTGCTGACCGGGGTCAGGGGCACAATTAGGGAGCTGACCTCATTCGGGGGCTCATGACACACACCCGTGTCCTCCGTTTGGACTGAACCAGCACGATTTTTGTGGAGCTGCTTCGACTTTTTTCTTCCTCTTTTTGGCTGGAAATGATTTTTATAAATATTATGTAATATTATTTTTACAAGTAATGGATATAAAAGGATTTTATTTTATATTTAATAATATCGGCAAATCATTTATTTAGCGAAATAAAAATCTTTAATTTATTCAAAAATTAATGATTTATTAAGACAATAACTTTGGATTTTCCCAATGATTTTTCCAGTTTAATGTTTGACTCCTGCTTGATTTCATCTTCAACTTTCAACTTGACCTCGACGTTTTCTGACCTTGGCGAAGACAAGGGCATGCCCTCCGCGGCTGGGCCGACATCTGGCGAAAGGTTCTGAAATAGTTTGTTTCACATTCATAATTATTTTTGTATTTTAAAATTGTTATATTTGCGGCTATGTCATAAGGTTGCATCGTATTATTATTTTAAAAATTCAAATTAATTAGATCCATTAACCGTTTAAACAAATTACAAAATGAATTTGAATAATTTTGGGAACAAATTAAAAAAACAAACAAATAATCTGAATATCGTTTCAATTGTCAAATATCTGAACCTTTTTGTCCCTGTCGAAGTATGACTGCAGAATTTTGTTGAACTCAATTATCCCTGCCATCGTCAGTGCATCGTAATCATCCGAGCGTGGAACTCCTTCTATTCCGCCAACAGTACCCAACTTCTCTTCATCCTCGGATGAATGCGAAATCTCGTCGCTCAATCGGTCCTTGACAGTAAGGTCTTCGGGGTAGGACTCCTGGCATTCGAGAGGATGGGTAGTTGAGGTCGGTGGATCAAAGGGCAGGTTGTGGTCGGCGATTCCCAATGCGTATATTTTTTCTCCGAATGGGTCGACGATTGGAGACTGGATAATGTTGGTTTGTCAGTTACGAGTGAAGGAAAACAGATATTTAGAAATTTAGAAAATCATGGACTGGTTAACGGAAGGGACACGACGTTTGTGGTAGTTCGTGTCGTTTGTTGGCTCATGGGGTTGCGCCCTACATGCGAGGGTAAAAAGCAGCAGTCGCCGTGTATCGTCATGTTCGCAACCCAACTTGCACTGCCACGAGCGCACTCTGGAAGGAGCGCTACATAAATGGCCAACTAAAAACGACTCTGACAATACTATTACGGCGCTACACAAATAAACTATAATTAGTTGTAGTTAATCTTGCAGTTTAAGAAGGCATTTAAAGATGGATAACTTATTTGAACAAAGAAAACACCAGTCCACCTCACCTGTTGGTAATCAAGTCTCTCAAGGATCACATGACTCGTCACGGTTCCAGAACCGGCGCATCGTTTGGGAATGTCGTAGTTGACATATGGACTTCGTTTTTCCTCTTTGACGTGGTCCGTCAAACCAAGCGTTTCGATTCTTTCCACTGGCTGATTGAGGGCGTTCCCAAAGTTGCGACATGGATCCATGATCGGCGGTTCTTTGTTCGTTCCGCTCCATTTGAGAGTTTGATCCGCGTCCTCCGATTTGACGTCAAACATTGTCGGAACTTTCTTGAAGTCATAGTCATTGTTAAAGTCCCAAAAGTCATTCGCTGGGATGGGGAGGAATCCATCACGGTAAAGTTGACGGTACTGGTTCGATTGGGGAACATGTGTGGTCTCAAAGGAATTTGCTCCTTGGCGGAAGTAGCAGTTTATCGGATCACCGCAGTAACACTGAGCGATGTGAGGTTGTGTGTTTGGCTTAAAGCCGCTGTTCGCTTCGGCGTATATGAAGTCGTAGGGCTGGTAACCTTGGCTGATTGGCTGGATGTCGAAATACATGCCATAGTCGCAACCCAACGTGTTTCTGTCGTTGCAGTAGTTGTAGCCAGCTGGTACAGTTGCTGAAAAACTGAAGTTGTTTGGAGTAGAACCATACTGAACATTCCAGTCGCTTGAAGCCAATGCTGCGACGTCATTGTAGTCTGTGAAGCTGTAGACGTCGGTTGGATAATCTTCCAAACCTCGCAGGAGAGTTCCATCGACAACGGGGGAGTTGAGCATCCCCGGACAGTCAAATCCGTGAATCATCGGGTTTTCCGCCTCCGTCGGTAGTTGAAGCAGCGTCCCGGTCTGCTTTGAAGCGTCGGTCGACTCCATTTGCGTCAGTTTGTCACCTTCCGTGGTGCGGCAGGGGTAGTGGCAGTAGTAGTCGAGACTACCGATGGGAAGGCACTCATCGTAGCTGTTGTTGATGTTGTTGATGCTCTGCAAGACTTCAGAGAGCCCCAAAAGGGGTTCGTCGTATGTCGGGTCGTTCAACGACTGGTCTTGAGTTGAAGACATCTGGATAGTTTCAATAGTTTGCTGTTGTTGTTATTATTATTAATATTATTATTGCTATTATTGTTGTTATTATTAATATTAATATTGTATGTAGTCATCAAACAGTGAGATTAAAGCATTGCAATATTTCGTAACTCCATCGCGAAACGCGTACAAGGAAATTCTTCTTTCATTTCATCAACAACATCAACAACAACATCAACAACAACATCAACAACAACACCAACAACAACAGTCCTACGAAAATTACTGCCGACAATTCTAACCTGCAACTCGACGCTAAAGTTTTAGTTTAATACAAGCCTAATGTTTACCTTTTCTTTACCTCAATTTAATTAATAAATTCTTTTCCACGGACAAAAAACTTCGTTGAATGTTAAAAATCCATTAAATGGTCAAATTAATCCTTGTAAACTTGCAACAATTTGCTCAAATCTCTCTCGGCAACAACAAGCTTTCTCAACAAAACCGGAGAAACTTCAACGTGTTGTACAAGAACCCGCCACAAAGTCTCGCCCAATGGCGTACGTCGAAAGTAGTTCAGCCAATAGGGTTTCAGATAATCGTGTCGTGTATTTAAATACCAGGTGTTCAGTGTTCAATCTTCAAAGTCAGAGATCAGCTGAGTTGGCTGAATTTATCTTCAGATTGAGTTCTAGAAATTTATTTTGAAAATAATTAAACTAATAAAAAGTGAAATAATAAAAGATAACTTTAATGAAAGCCTAATTCAAACTTTATCGAAAATCTTTAGACCATTTCCCGGATTACAAGTACCGGTACTTGTTACTTGTACTTGTAACGCAACCCTGGCTCATTAAATATTCACAATTAATTAAAATTAATTATTCAACCAATTAACATATTATTAATTAAATGTCGAGAGGAATAATAAGACAGGAGAGGAGGTTGAAAAGGTTTTTCTAACGTATTTCTAGTTAAGCAAATGACAAATTCAAACATGGCGACCTTCGTACGAAATATGATGACCCACTGACGAATGATAAATAATAAAAATAATAACAATAATAATAACAATAATAATAACAACAATAACAAAGTAATAATAATAATAATAATAATAATAATAATAATAACAATAACAATAATAATAATAACAATAATAATAAAAATGACAAAATAATTATTGTAATTATTACTAATAACAACAACAACAACAATAATAATAATATTAAATATTATATTGATACCATATTGTTAATATTATTTATTAATAAATGTTGTATTATTGTTGCTATTATTATTGTTGTTGTTGTTGTTGTTGTTATTATTATTTATTTAAATCTTTTGTCAGCCCAGCACAAAAACAGACATTACTGAAACATTGTTAAGAAATCCAAATCGTTAAATTTTTTTTGGTCCGCACATGAGTCTGGGAAATCCCGGAAAAAATCCTGGCAAGCCTGTCAGCAGACACAGTGACCGCTGTCGATGTTCCTGGTCCTTCTATGTGATGTTTCTTTAAATGTTGTATTATTGTTTATTATTATTATTATTAATATTGTTATTATTATTATTAATATTATTATTATTATTGTTATTGTTATTATTATTAATAATATAATTATTATTATTATTAATTACATTAA
>MPNW01000638.1:21028-66111 GCA_011800805.1 Hirudo medicinalis | reverse complement strand
TTCCACGCAATAAATATTGTTTATACGACTTTTTAAACATTAAATAAAGCAAATTAAACGTACATGTATTTAATTTAATTAGATCTTTGATAGATGAAGATATAGAGGAGTAAAGTCTAGGAGTGGACTTAGAAAAAGAAGAACTATATTCATGTGCATTTTCGTAAAAAATGAGAAGGATTGTTGTAGTCATTGCTTGATATAAAAAAGCCATAAAATATTTTGGGAAGAGAATTGAAATCATATGAAAACATGAAAAGAGCGGTTTGTAAATTACGAATTTGTAATCTAATTAATAGACTATTGTTAGTGAATGCAGAGACAGTTGATGATAAAGGTGTTAACAAGAAAATTATTCGTATAATCCGCTCTTGCAAAACATTCAATTGATGTAAATGTGTGTTATAAGTAGATGCTCATATGATATTGCAATAAGAATGGTACGGCTGGAATATATCAATTATTTATTCTCAATTTTCAGACACCTTGTCCCAGTGGAAATAAATGCAACTGGGTGAACCACTGCAGTAAGTCACAATATTACCACGATAACAATTACACGAACAATATTATAATAATTAATAAAATAATAACGTGCAATATGAAACCATAATTAAATCAGAGGATAACGGATGTTTTAAAGTTGAAAACAAAGGAAACATTATTTCTTATTAAAATTATATTTAGATTCTGAATTTATTTACACCGCAAGATCTTTTCGATTTTAAGAACCGGTTACTCATTTACTTTATCAACCAATAAAAGTTATAAATGAATTACGTATTTATGTATGTTTTATTGATATGTGTTTATTGAGCAATTTAAAAAAAATTTTAAGTAAGGAACTTCACAAACCTAAAACGTTTATAAATCGTGACAGCAAATTGTAAAAACTTTTTTTACTAAACAAATTAATTTATTTTTCAGGTGGGAAGCTGAAGATATCTTCGCACGGGATCCTTAATTTGAAAGAGATTTTCCAGTTTTTTATTGTTTGCATAGGCCATTCTTATTGCTGTTGTCGCCATTATTAAACTTCTCAATGCCGGGATACGTTAAACTGTTCTGCATTATTTATAATATTGTAATAACTACGGGTCTCAATTTACGCCGAATTTACAGTCTTTCGTAAATTTATTATTACACTCCGTCAAAATAGCTCAAATGTCAACTGACATAAACGCCCAATCTTTTAGAAAAAAAAAAGTTAATTTTAATACATTAAGGATTTTAACACATTAACTGAAACTAATTCCAAATGTAATTCCGATGCTCTTGTGACCGTCTGAAGTTTGATTGCTATCCGGAAATTTTATCGCGGGGAAAATTTATCATCTAAAAATGTCTTAGGATTCCAGCTATCTTCCCTGAGTTTCTGTTGCCCTCCTCCCAGGACTTTTAAGGTTGCTATTTAATATGGCTTATCGATTTACGTGCAACATATTGAAATAAATCGGGGCTCCGTAAACTTTTGAGGTTTTCTAGTGAGTTTATTGAGCAAGTATTCAGTGAATAGAACTGAATAATCGAATTGATTGTTTGAGTGGATTTGTAAGATTTGTGGAAACTGGTGTTGTGTCGATTTTGTAATTTTGCGAGATGCTATAAACTTAATTTAGTTCCGCAGAACTGCTTTTCTACAGATTATAAATATGACGATTAAATTTAGCAATATAAATTTAATTATTCATTAATTATTTAATTATTTTTTTATTTAATTATGCGCCAGGGTTATGACAATATGCTATGCCACACCAAGGGAATCATCTTACCAGACCCTCATCAAGTCATGCCTGTTACTCAGATCGTCTATTGATTTCTTCTGATCCGAAGAATATGTGTGGAATATATACTCCGAGACCATAGCCTACTATGTCATAGTGGTAGTCGTAAAGTAACTCCACTGGGAGACGTGACACCCTTTCAAGGCAGGTGACTGAACTTCATACAAGTTAATTGTTTCGGCATGAATTCTTGTTCTTGTTTAATTTAGAACAGTCTGGTCATATTTTTGGCATTTCTTCGTGCATTATGTTAACTTTCTCGTTAACTTGCTGGTTTTACGTTCATTCGGGCTCGTTATTGCTATATCTTATAGTTATTGAAAATCTTACTATTGGATTCGCAAATATTTCGGTGATATTATCGTAAAGAAAATCTTTAAAGGTCGCTAATGATGTGCTATTGTTGGAAAACCTGCGGCAACACAAGACACTCTAACTACATGGAATTGCTTACAATCTCACAATTTAACTAGTTAAATGCGACTAATTTACATCTTACATTGGTTAAACAATTTTATCAACTAAAAATTCAGAAGCGATTTACCAAGGCCATCCCTACATGCAAAGACTGAAACTACTCAAATTACCTTCCTTAGAAAAACGTCGCTTGCTGCTGACCTCTCACTCTGCTTCAAGATCAAAAATCACCTTATTCACACCACAATACCTCTCATCAGTTCAAACTATTCCAGAACCCGAGGCCACAATCACAAATTAACAACCTGCAAATTCCGATGCGAGACCTCAAAACACTTCTTTTGCAACCGCATCGTAAAACCGTGGAACTCTTTACCGGCTGATGTTGTTAACTCTACAACCCTAACCCGCTTCAACTCTGCAATTCGGCAATTAAACTTCGACCAATACCTTAGATTTAAAGAACTTTAAGATGACTTCATTTGACTGGGACAAATTAATTTCAAAGCTTTTCCGTATGCCTTTTTGTCTGACTGTTGCTCGAATGTTTTTTGTTTGTTTGTTTACATTTTGTTGCTTGGTCATGTAAGCGGTTAAAAGCCCTTTGACCTCGTGTGAAATAAATAAAAATAAAAATAAATTTATTGAGCTGTTTCGACGGGACGATTTTGACTTGGGCTATTTTGACGGGGCCTTATTGACGGGACACCATTAAACTCAACTTCATAAGCAACAGAAACTCAATTTTGTGACCGCTGTAGGCAACTGGGGTGGATGCGATCGACATGAAAAGGCCAAAAAGAGTCTCTCATAGCCGGCGGTAAAAAAGCGTTGTGTTCCGAATGATAAAAACCGACAGGGACATCCGGCTCATCACCGGATGCGGCCCGCCCTCCGAATACGTCAGGAGATTCAAAGGGCCGAAACGTTTGAAGACGGGAAACCTCCTCTGAGAATCCCTGTTGGAGCTCCAAGGCGAAGTATTGAAAGTATTTTTTGAGTATTTTTTGAGAGTTTTTTTATGAAATATTGAATAAAATGCTGGCCCGTGAACTTCTAAGGCAGCCGCCTCACACATGTGGTCCAACAGAGCAAAGGATCAACAACTTTTGAAAAGGTTTTCTTAAAAACCCTGAGTGTGAAAGATGGTTGTTTATGTGTTATTATGATGCTGTCGTTGGTTTGATGGATTTCGTGAATTTTTTTAAAGGCTGTGAGCTAAAATAGGTTTAAAAATATGAGGTTGAAAAACAACGAATCAACCCGCTTGACGTTTCAAAATGTTATTCACAACAAACTCACAACAAAACATCGGAAAGCAAAGGAATGTAAATCTTTTTAAATTTTATATTATCTTGGAAAATATTTTTATAACCCTGCGACAAGACTGTAATTAATTTGTATAATTAAATTTATATTTAATTAAATAATATTTATAATATTAAATAGTATTTATAATATTAAATAGCATTTATAATATTAAATAGCATTTATAATATTAAATAGCATTTATAATATTAAATAGCATTTATAATTTTAAATAGAATTTATAACCAAATAATATTTGAAATAAATTTACATTATATAACATTTCGTTATATTCACAAACTTTTCCAAACGTCACATGGCGATATATTATTGCTGCAAAATCAGCCACAAAAATACTTGACAAGAAGAACATTCCTATTCAGTGAATAATCAGCACAAAGGATTACGACGCAATAAATAACAAACATGGTATTAGGGAATTAATTCATTGGAAATTTAATTACAAAGAACATAAAAATGACGAAGCTCGAATTTAAATTACGCCGAATTTCTGGATGGATTTATTATTATTATTATTATTATTATTATTGTTTGACAAATTTAAAGTGGCGTAAGTCCTAAAGGACTTCAAGGCCACTGAAAAGTAACTATTCAGTAAACATTCCATTTCAGTTAACAAGTGGGTGCTATTCACACACCACACTTAACGCAAAAACATGATGCCAGTTATTGCTTGTAATAATAATCGCTTGAGTGTTGTTTTCTGAGTAGGAACATTGGATATCGAGTCGGATCTTCTGGGATAACTTCTTTGTCGCCTTCTAGGCCTTTCAGAGATTCCAAATATTAAAATAAATCTAAAAATAACAATAAACATAAACTTAATTGTAAAAGTTAATTAATTACATATCACCAGAGTTATAACAATGAAATGTTTTGTTACAGTTAGGTTGGAAACTCTTTGAAGTAATTTTGGCTGTTACGTTCAAAACAATCCGAGATATGTGTTTTTATCGAACTTTTATTCCCATAACACTATTTATTAATTTATTTATTTGTGAGAATAACCACAAATAAATGACAAATATTTGTGAATTTGAATATGACGAAGAGTTATTGTCAATTTCATATTTTCGGCTACGGCGATGATGGCGATGATGCTCAATGGTTGCAGACGATAATTCAAAAGCAAACCGAGATAATAAAAGCTACTACAATATAAGGATTATTACTTAAAACTTTGTTGTCATGTTTCATTTTATGAAAGATTGATTTTGTAAACAGTTAATTGAACCAGGGCTGTGGAGTCGGATGATTTGGGCCCTTAAATTGGTTTATTTTTACTTCATTTTCATTAGGGGTTAACATTTACACTAGTAGAAACGTTTTATCCTTTGAAAAAATATGTTTTATTTATTCGGCATGTTTTGATTGCGCAATTAGCCAGAGTCGGAGTCGGAGTTTGACCTTTTTTGAGCTCCCGGAGTCGGAAATTTTTAAAATCCGGATGATTTGGGTCCCGACTCCACAGCCCTGAATTGAACAGTTAACTTAACAGTTAATATAATGGAACACTTAACTTATTAGAAAAGTTTTCAATGAAAAAATTAATTAAAACATCTGTAAAATAGGATTTCACGCATTTCATCATCATTGGTTAAATAGTTTAAATTCGTTTTGAAACTACACAAAATTCACAGGCGTAGCTGCCAATGCCGCTGGGGGCTACAACAGTTAGGGCTTCTCTCACCATTTCCTCTGTAACTGGCTCAATGTGGTTGAACTTAAACATGGCGTACAAGTCTTTGTCATATTCCAAATCGAATTCACATTCAAAAGGCTTCTCTTTAATTATAGAAAGACCCATAGATGTTATTTCTTGCTTCAGTTGTTCACAACATTGAAACCCCTCCACTCGAGGCTTCAGGATTTCAAGCATTTTTACGATGCTCAGTTTCCTCGCTCCGTTGACAAAGAACAGCATGCCATTGTTTGAACTCAGCCAATTGTAGAAACACATCATCAACAAATTCGAACGGTTCTCAGGTGTCAAGAAGTAAAGAACGTGAATTGCTAAAACAACATCCACTTTTCCTTTGACAGTCTCGAGAATTTGTTCGCATTTCATAAAATCTTCAATCGTCATCTCGTAAATTTCAACTTCAAGTTCATCCCCAAAAGCGTTTTTCAAGTTATCTTTTAGTTCTTCCACGCATTGGTGATCCTTCTCGACAGCAATTAATGTTTTCAAATTCGGAAGACATCTTCTTATGAAATCAATATCGAACTCTCCGTAACCTGTACCAATGGAGAGGCAGACCTGTGCTGACTTGAGCAAATCCAATTCTTCGCTCAACTGGTTCATGATGGTCACCAGAACTTCTTTTTCATTGAAACGTCGCCTAAATCTTCTCAGGACATCGGGATAAGAATAAGTTTCCATGTCAAATATTATTTAATCAAAAATCAACAATAGTTGATACAAGAATCAAGAGTGATGTTGAAAATAGTGGTAGAATTGTTCGTCTATTGTTCATCAACAAATAGCAGAGCAACGACTGATCTTCCGCAAGCAGAACATTAACTGAGGAGCGATAGCTGCTGACGTCCCTTTATAAAATGTTACGTTGATCTACCGAGCCACCTAGCGATATCACCAAGTGTGCGAGTGATTCTATCAAGTGAAAAATATGCTAGCGAAGCGGAAACGCCCTCGAGTCTCTTGATCTTGACGATGAGTTTATTGAAGTCATTTCATGACGAGATGATTACAGAGGCGTAGCTATGGATTTCTTCGCCCGGGGCCAAACTGATAATTTGGCCACCCCTTAACATTATTAATTTTTATCCAATTTTGATGATTTGGTGCCCACCGCTCAACATTATCAATTTGGCACCCCCCTCCCCCCAAAAGCTACGCCATTGGATGATTAGGCGATTGGATGATTGGATCTCGAGCGCCTTGTAGAGCTTCCTTAAACGCTCGGGACTAAAACCTCGAAAAACTGTCGTCGGCGAATGCAATGTTTGATTAGAGTTTACCGAAAGGGAATCGTCACAAGAGCCCTCGTCACCAAGATTCATCCAAGTAATAGGCATTGGACATAAACAAGTAAAGAAATGGAATTCTGTTCATATTTGAATCCATAGCATCTGGCACAATTAACACCTCACGCAGAGCCTAACCAATAAATGAGAAATCAAAATAGATTGTTACATGTTTAGGGTAATCTTTGCTTGAGACAAATTCATGATTCTAAAAAAATCTAGAGTTTCTTAACGTAAAGGATGACAGATAATTTATTTTCAGATACTCTGTGAAGAACACATTTTAAAATTCATAACAAAGATTTTTAGGAAAAAGGGAAAAGACTATATCTGCTAGCAGCATGTTTTATTTTTAAATCTTCCTCCAAAATAAAATTTGGACTAAATCATTAATAAAATTTATCAGGTATTATATAGTTATTCTTAATTATATTCAATTTATTAAATACCTTATACATAAAGCAATGTTAAATTTAATCGAATGCATATTTTCAGTATTAGATAAAAATGTGTTTATTAATTAATTAATTGATTATTTAATTAACTGATTTTTAACATTTTAATCTTTATTATCCATATTAACTTTTATCTAAGTTTGTTTTTCTGAATTGTCATTCGTGAGTTGCGATTGTGCTTCGTAACCATTAATTAGGTCCTATTGAGTACTCAAACTGATATATCCTTAGACAAGGCTTTTTTTTATCTTTCCTAATCTGAACTATTGTTATTTTACTAGTTAGCATCATAAGGCTACGATTTATACTAAGATGGCTGAAGACACTGAAGTTTTACGGACAATATGGATGGGAGGAATTAACATTGCATTTCAGTTATCCGCCGACGAGGTTTTTATACCATCCGATCCACCAGTGCCCGTTTATCAGATAGCCCCTCGAATGTCATACCTTCCTCTGGTTATGACGGACAGACTTCACAAATATTTCCAACGCTTTGTTGATCCAGAAACAAATTTAGAAAATTTATGGCTGGAAGATTCTAATGGGAATCCTGTCAAATGGCACTGGCCTGTGGGAGTGCTCTATGATATAGAATGCCTCTCTCAAGCGCAATGTCCCAGTTTTAAGTGGGTGGAGATATTTTCTTATTCACCAGCCAGTGCGTGAATTTATCTTTGCAAATGCCATTTTGTCTTTATTTTATGATCACTCCAAAATTGTTGAGCAAGAAACATTAAGGAGCTTAAAAATTATTAAAAATAATGGTCATAGCCTTAGTTGCTTTTTTTTACTGATGTTGAAAGAAATTGTATTTATCATTTGAGCAGTAGATCTCAATGTATGTATGTTTGTACTAGTCTTGCCTGTCATGCATCTAGGCCTTACGGTGTGCGCACAGATGTTCTTCGTGGTTAATTTGTTGGTATTTCAGTAGATGCCTTTTGACCTTCAACCATTTATGTAGCACCAATTCCCAAGGATGCTTTGGTGGTGCTGGATTGTAAACTCAACACATTTAAAATTTTAATTTGATGCCTCATGCAGGAAGACAACCCCCTGAGCCAACTCCCACTTCCATGATTATTTTAACTTTTCATACAGTTTCATACAATTTCATTTTGTATTTTCATGCAGTATGATTTTTGTAAGTTTTATATGCATGGCATGTTTCAGACCAAGACAAACTGGTTCTTGACAGTTCATTACAAAAACTTTCCTGAAGGAGAGATTGTAAAGTTCTCGTGCAGAGATGCCGTCGAGTCTTTCATCTTGTCGGGCATAAAAGAAGCAGACGCTCTCAAGCACAAGGTCAGGATGATCAGTGACATGCCCAAGAATGACATCAAGAAATTGTTGCAGGTACATTACGTATCGAACTTATTTGTCGTTACTTTCTTAGTGGCTGCTTATTAAGAGAGAATGAATGCATTTTAAAGAGAAATGAATTGTAAATTCATTTAAATTATTATTCAATGATTGATGAATTGAATTTAAAATATTGAGTTTCATTTGCTTTTAATTTTCAAGGCCCTTGTTCCAGAGAAATTTGACGCATTTTGGTCGGTGAACAGGAAGCTGATGGAAACCATCGGCAACGACGATTGCTTCCGACACATACCATTCAAAATACACGACCAGAACGGAAAGATCGTCCAGAAACTTCTGGCACCCGTCGACAAATCTGGTCATCGGAAGACTCTTTTAGATCTCTTCCGACTAGCTGTACCGTCGTTATTCTCGACAAATTCGGACAAAAGCGAAAGTGAAGAAGCGAGTCCTTCTACGAACTCAAACCCCGACCCCTGTGATATCGAACCAAATTCTTGTGATAGCGAGGTCAAACTGAACTTCAGATACCTCGTCCAGGGCATTTCTCCGCCTCTCGTCACTCCCGTCCAATGGCTGAGCGAGCACCTTAGTCATCCAGACAACTTCCTACACATCTGTATCGCCCCCTTGCTGGATCCTTCTTCTTAGCATCATTCTCCCTCAAAGAATGTCTGTTTGTCAGATTCCCACTTAAAATTTTATGATGTCTCGATACTTATTGTCGAATTCATTACGATAGATTACATTTTCCACTGTCCTTGCTGATCCCAACGGTTAATAAATTTTGAGTCATGAGCGATCTGCAAGTTTCATGTTTTTTGCTAATTTGAACTCAACCCCAAGGGTTGGCCACATCTCAAAATGTGGTTTTTGAAATAATCATTGAATGCCATCCCACATGTTTTTCTTTCGACAACTTTGCTTGATTGCCTGGCCTAATTATGTTGCTAACAGTTTTCTTAGGAAAAAAACACTTGCTTCCAGACCTCATTCTGATGACTTTGTTTGAACGTTAATTGCTGAAATAATTGAAACGATTTGAACTCGAGGCAGATAACACATCAATATTTGTCATTCTGGTGGAGGTGCTTAGCAAGCAAGAATCAAACATTAAGTAAAAATCATAAGTACATAGAACAAGATCATAAAATTTCAGAGGTTGTTTGATTTTCATTCACAGAGAAATAAACACTAGAAACCCTTTGAAAACAAACTCAAAATATGTATAAAAAAAAAGAAAAGCATTTTAACAAAAGAACGCCGCCAGCTTAGAACGTGACTCGAGATTGGTCGACTCAAAACATTGCAATTGTCAAGAATCGAGGTGTGCACGCAAAATCAAATATGCTTAATACTGCTTTCTGCCGTTGAAACTACATCTTCATAAAAGTCGTCAACAAAAGAAGTTGTATTTGGCTGCCATCTGATCGGCTTCGACAGGGCCGCGGCTGAAAATATTTTGTTTAGTTTATCCATTTTTGATTTAATGGCTAAAATATCGGCCAATTTTTGCCAAATGTTTTATGTTGTCTCACACATAGAAACAAGTTTGTGATCGACGTTGGTGCAAAGCAATTCGAGCTACCTACCTGCCGTGAACATATTTGATTGGTCCCGGTTGTTTTTCATCGATCTCATGAAGCACAGGTGTGAAAATCCTCCAAGCTTCTGCAAGTTCGTCCGACCTCACGAAGTGGATTTGGCTTCCGCAGAAGACGTCCAGAATGAGCCTCTCGTAGGCATCTGGCATCTTTATGCCCTGCAGATAAACAATAGATTATTGGTTTTCTCAGCAATTACTGATAAAATTGCTTCATCGATTTATTAATGCAATTATACATTCAAATTATTCAATCAAAACAGGAAGTAAATAAGCAAGCAAAATGAAGATGGCGTTCCGACCGCATATCTGCTGTTGTAGATGAGGTTGAGTTCGGTCTCCTCGGAGTCGAACAACATCCCGGGCTTCTTCGACATGAGCCTCATGTACACGGCCTCGTCGGGTTGCACTCTGGATTGTTAGAAAAACAAAACAATAAAAACCAACGATTAGAATGATTAATGCTGACGAATAATTCGTGCGTGAATTTGAAGACCTTATGACAAGCTCGTTCCTCTTTATCTCCCCGGGCCTGAAAATGTTGCCGGCTATCTCCCTCATCTGGATCCTCACTTCTGCTTTTCTTTCATTAAGGGCTGACACAAACAATTAAAATAAATATCTTCAATCAGTGGTATTTAACAGATGAGCTGTTAAACTGTTCAGGTACATAAGACATCTTAGTCTCACCTTTGCCACACCTGAGAATGAAGGGCACTCCATCCCATCTTTCATTGTTAATGTGGAGGACTGCCATCACATAGGTGGCCGTTTTCGAGTCCTTGGGCACGGTCGGATCGTCTTGGTAACCCAGGCCATCATCCCCACAAGCTCCCATCCTGCCTTCATACTGCCCTAGAATCATATCCTCCAGCTTGAGATCAGGGATGCACTTTAGCACTTTTACCTGCGGGGTAAATAGTTGTGCCATGAGCATTTCAACTGTAAATTTGGGCTAATTTTTGCAAATAATAAAATATTCTCATCATCATCATAATCATCACAATTAATTGATTTATTAATGGCCTTGTTGTTATCAGTGATCACCTTTTCATTTCTGATGTCCTCTGCTTTTAAAGAAACTGGCTTCTCCATTGCCATAAGACAAAGTATTTGCAGGAGATGATTCTGCATGACATCCCTGTGAGTTGGACGTTTTTGTCGTCAATATAATTAACTTGATTTTCAGAAGTCATTACAATAACAATCGATTTATACACATTTAGACATTGAGGTTGAAATTCTGAGGAGCTAAAATCTCTGATGTCGCTCGAGGAATATTCAGTCTCCGAGGCCAACCTGATGATGCCGAAGTTGTCAAAGTATCCACCGCGTCCCATGGTGCCGAAGGGCTCCTTGAAGGAGATCATGACGCTGGCAATGTTGTCCCTGTTCCAGAGTGGCGTGAACATCCTGTTCCCGAATCTGAAACGATAATCACAGCTCAGGTTGTTCTGTTCTATGTATCTATATTTGTTTGCAAGTACTGCAGTCGTAAATCCTTCAGAATATTTTACAAAATGGATAAAATAAGTAACAATAAAACTCTTCCCAAAATACCTCAGAATGATGAGGTTCTGCACCATTTCCTTGCCCAAGTAGTGATCGATCCTGTAGACCTCCTCCTCAGTGAACAGTTTGGCCAGGTGACTCGCAAGTTGGTTCGACGATTCGAGGTCACGACCGAAGGGCTTCTCGACGATGATTCGCGTCCAGCAGTTCCTAGCAGAAATAATAATAATAATTCAACAATAAATTAAAGAAAGATAACCACATAAATAAATTTAACTATACAAAGTGTAATGTAATATCACCAAGAAACTGCATCGAACTTGTTGTCCAAACAAGAATGTGGCAAACAAATGTTGAAAGTGGCACTCACCTAGTTTCACTTGTTTTCAGACATTTGTGTGTCCTGCAAATGAAAGAGGAAGATCCATCAATAAATTTAAAACATTTAAGCATCTATTTCAAATCATGATATGATGGTAATCCTTTGCCAATGATTAATTAAATCAAATATTGAAATACATTTAAATACCAACATTTTTTTTTAGTCTGAAATATATTACCACAAGACCCACCCTGTAGCCATGCAGTGACTGTGGATGTTGGTGGCCACTTGTTGGTAAACAGTTGGGGGAAGTGCAAGGTAGAAGAGCCTATTCGCCTGCTGAGATCCCTTCTCGAACTTCTTGATGTGCTTGTCCAGTCGCTTGAAGTCTTCTTCACTCTCGTATGACCCCCTGATGTAATGATTCAAGTTAAAGAATTTCTCGAGCAATTCCTTCTGATCTTCTTGCACCTGTGTAAAAATAAAATATAAAGAGACATTATCACATATTTCTAAAATGATCCTAAAATTAAATACACCCTTAATAAATACCAAATGATGAAAAAGAGAAAAAATTGAAAAGTTTCATAAAACTTCAAGTACCAAAAGATAATCGTTGGCATTGCGCCTAATATCGCCAACTGTCAAGTCGGACCTAGCATAACCAATGAAATAGGTCTTTTCTGGTAAGAGGCCATCTCTGAAGAGCCACCACAGAGTTGGGTAGATCTTTTTCTTTGCTAAGTCACCCTGATCAAACATTTTAAAATTGTTAGAAGAAATGTAATAATTCAGCATTTATCATGGCATTAATTATGAGATTTCACCACAATTACTGGCAGCAATGAAGGTGGTTGAAGCAGGTGTATGAAAATGAAAGAAACTTAAAAAATCAAAGCAACAATCACTTACAGAAGCCCCAAGAACCACAAAAACATGGGTTGCACTAGCATCAAAATCTGTTTCTCCATCCACTGCAGAAGCCAAAGATTCTCTAATCAGCTCCAATGCAGTTTCCTCAGGCTCAACATGATCAACCTACATGGGTTCATCCCAACAAATTTAAAAACATCAGAAAAACATTTTAAACATATTTACGCTTTGATAAAATTATAAAATACTTTTCCAGAAAATTTCACCTAAGTGCTATTCCCTCATCGGTATGAGAATTATAGGCGACGCTGTTCATCTTGGAATTTATGTCTTTTGCGAGAGGCTGTTTATATTTGAAATCCTAACTAATCGCAAATAAAACGAACTTTAATTAACATATTCAGCGAATATAATTTTTATTACTAGCTGCTGCTACTGCACACTTCCTTACCTTGATTTTCTAAATGTATTTGCTGTGACAACGTTAGGCCAAACTTAAGACCAAAAAATGTGTACAGGGACTCCAGACATTGGTACCCGTGTGATTTTATATTTACCACAATTTACCCCCTCATCGACAGAATTTATTTTCGTCGAAATTTTATTAAAATGGGCTCAATTTATATAACACTGCATTACAAAATTATTAAATTCATTCTAATGAGATTGATTAGATTCTCTAAATAAACACAATATGATGACTAATTGTCACTCCTGACACTAAAGAGACATTTGGCTTAATTTAACGATGTAGCAGATGGGACAGAAAATAGGAAGGAATTTTTCAAACGTTGTATAAAGATCAATCTGTGTCATTGCCTAACCTTCCAAATCAAACCAATAGTAGCTTGCATGTAAAGTTATATTTGGTGTGCACGTCCCCTGTTGACTTCCCTAATCGAATAATTTATCCCATACGCCATATTATTAATAGTAAGGCGACTGACGAACAGCGAATTAAGTTCGACTGGTATTTCGAAGAGATCGATAACCTGTTTATGACCTCGATATGTATAGAGCCACATTCGTTCCAATCATATCTCACAAACTGAAGTTTCTTGCAACAAGGTTCTATCCTCGCTAAAGGCTGAACCCTACAACCGAACGGTCTGTTAACATCAACTCTACCAACAAGAATGTTTCAAACTTGAACGCTCAGCTTTTAATATGATGACTAACGAGTAATTGTAAAGTTTGTTCAGAGAAATTTTTTGAAAACGTCACTTGGAATCTTGACCCTCCTCATTAATCTCGACTGAGGTCTTTGGCGAGATTCTCTACTGTCCATTCTCCAGGGTTTATGCTGATAGTTTCTGCCTCATCTTTACATTTTTTTGTTGGTAATGAAAAACTTTCCATGATTAATTCATTAATAAGATAAATTAAGACATTAAAAGTATTACCCACTCCTAAGGGTCCACAGATTCTTGATTGAATTCTGTCCCAGACCTGCTATGTCCAACATGTTACATAAAATCATAAATGTTCTTTTACATAAATAATATGTTTACCATATAATGGCTCAGTTGGTTATTAAAAACTACAAATATAGATTCAGTGACAATTTATATTTGTTTCGTACTTAAAACAGTGCAAGCACATAACCAAAAGAGCAATCTCCTCTAAGTGGCGAGCTTATTTTGACAAAACTTGTTTACATAAATAAGAAAATGACCAAGGTTGGCACCAGTTGCTGGCTATTACATAGTCATAAAAGTCTGCTAAGGTATGATTTGGAACATGAAAACAGACTTGGTCCAATCCAATGTACCATTTGTACTGGATAAAGAATCACTCACCTCCACAAGCTTCTCAAATTACAGAAAATACCTTTACCGTGACAGTTTAACATCTTTTTCCACCAAATTTATATAACCCCGATAAGTGTTTCAATTTATTAAGCCCAAAAAACATCCACAAACGAATGGATAAAAGTTGATTACAACACCTCTGATAGGTATTGAAACACTAGATAAACACAATGTTCAACAAAATTGATTTTCTAAATTTTAGTTTGCGTCAGTGAGTCTTTGTAGTCACAAATCGATAGTTCTATGTTGACTGTCCATATCACGTCCTGAAGTCTAAACACAGTCCTGTTGATTAAGTCAAGAAGAATTTTGTCAGGTTGTTGAAATATATTAATTTTAATTGTTTCACTTCTCAAATTTGTTGTGCCCACATGCTTTCAGCATGACACTCTAGGAAAGGTCATTGAAGGCTACTTTTAAGATATCATGATAAATCATGCCTGTAGAACAATAAGCTGTTCTTGCACAGATCTCTGTCGGGTCAACAGCACCTCGGTCGGGCGGTTGGCATTTTTGATTTGCGAATAATTACACAAATAAGTTGATTATTCAACAAGGAGCACTTGCCTACCGTGTTACCGGGTATTTATTCCATTCTAATGAGATGTTCCTCTACCAGTTAATGCACTGTTGTCCACAAAGTTTGAAGGTGGAGCATAGAAGATCTTCAACCTGTTTCCAAGTATCATCTCGCCGTTCAAGAATCTCAAGGCCTGAGTCGCAGACTCCTGACTTGTGTAATGGGCAACACCTTGGAGTGTCCCTGTAAACGATGAGATAGTTTACATTTCTAGATTCTGCATTAGCTCCAAATTCTTTCATGAAGTTATTCAAATGGAATGTTTGTTTATTGTCTTCATGCGATCCCTGGACTGTGAAACCGTCCCGGCAACAGATTGAAAATCACACGATGATCTTAATTATAATAACCATCAGATGTGAGATTTTATTTTACCCTTTGATTATAATGTGAGTATGACATAATATAATATGATTTTATTATAATGTAAAGTAGGTATTTACCGAAATTAATTAAACACAATTTTTGTTTTGGGAAAAAGAATTATTACATTAATTAGTTAATCTCAGCAATCAACTAATATAACAAACACAAGAGGGCAGCATACCAGGAAGATATTCCACCTTTAGGAGGTTTCCAAACCGACGGAAAGAATCGGTGAGCACGTCCAACGGAATCAGATCTGGAGAGGACAGAAAATGGAGCTGCTCCGCGGCTCGGGGGCCTTCCGACGGCGCGTCGGGATAGTTCCTCAGAGGTTCTTGGGGGGTGGAAAGATTAGACCACTCACCACTGTGACCTGAACCTCTATAGTTGCTGAGGGTGTAGTTAGAATTCTGGATGACTGCAGTGGCCTGGAAAGTATTAATGAATTACTAATAAGGTGATCCAGCAACTTCATCTTCACCAATGCCACTATCATCACCATCACCATCATCACTGTGACACTGAAATCTGATAACTTTGCACCAACCTTTTCCAGAGTGTGAATGAGGTTTTTGAAGTTTTCTTCAATCGATCCGCTATTGAACGACCGCTCGGCCATTCCTTCGACACTAAGATCAGATGGTCGACATCAATATCCTAAGCTAGAAACAAGATTGCACGAGAGCATCATAAATACCCGTTGGGGTCGGTGAAGACTATCGGACACCCGGGCGGATACTCGAAGGTCTTGAGTTTTTCCTGGGCTCGTTCCATGAAAGGGTAGTCCATGTATGCAGCTTGAACAAAACCTTTAGCGGGCAAGATACGAGTCAAGTCATGACATCTGAAGCTTTGCACACATCGTGGCATAGACAGTCGAACATTTAACTACCTGTGTTAGGGTTATAATCGCATGACTCTAATCCAGGTTGTATGTCAAACAGTTTGTACACCTGCACTGGCAACAGATGGAGAGACATCCTTGCAAACAACATGTGACTGCCAGACATTCTCCCTGTAAGATCAAGATGATAAGATTTAATTATGTTGGAATTAAACTCTCAGAATATTTGCAAGTTAATCAATGCACTCAACCAGCTTGCTATGTAGGTGTTTCTATCCAACTTACCTCTGTTTTCCATGTTTCGATGACTCGAGCCTTCGTGGTCATCCCTGAATCTCTTCCCATGGGGGGAGTTCTCTTCTCTCCTGTGACTTTCATTCCGTGCCCTCTTCGAATTCCACGAAGTTTCAGCAAACTTGGCCTTATAACCTCAAAATAAACTTTGCATTAGGATTTATTCCGATCGGATCTATGGATAAAATCAGTTACTTTCGTCGCAATTTTCAAGGGCCATTGCAGCATGGTATGCGCTGGAGAACTTCACGTAGGCCAGTTGTACAGCTCCTGAATTCTTCTGCAACACTTTGACATACTCCACACTTCCAAATGTCTGTTTCAACCACAAAGTCAAAATTTGTTGTGAAATATGAATCCATAAATTCTGAACTAACTTCAAAGTGAAGTTTTATATCATCTTTGGTCTGTCCTTCAGGGACTATGATGAATAGTCTCTTCATTTTTTCATCTTCCTCAGGATCTCGCACACTCCCTTCTCTTTTCTTGTTGGCTAGAAGAACCTAAACATATTAAAAATCAATTGCATTTTTTATAATTTACAGACTTTGAAATGAATACTCAATACATAATGCATGATAAATTTATATAACCTTAATTGGCCTGTCAAGACCAGAAACGAACTGTCCATTCATCTGTTCAATAGCCAAGGCAGCTTCTGATGCTTTTTCATAAGTAATGTAACTTATGCCTTTATTTTCTCGTGTTATTCTGTCTTTTAACATCCTCACATCGACAATTGTACCAAATTTCTCGAAAGCACTTCTGAGTTCATCGGGGCTTAATGATCTGGCTCCTAAAATAAATATTCTATTGTGGGAATCGCTGTCCAATCTACCGCTCATTTTAACAGGTTTTAGCGTTTTTAGCGTTCGGTAATTGCCAAGAAAACAATAACACTTTCAAATGCAATACATGTAATGTCAGTGGAACCTGATACATAATTTTATCAATTTAAATTTACTTGAATATAATTTTCAGGTAATAATATTTTTAAAATTGCTCAAAATTGTGATAAAAATTATGATCTTTGTGGTGGAGCGGTTCCTATTTTAAACCAAGAATATGATTTTGATCACTAGCTAAAGGGGTACAAGTCTTGTAAGAATATCGAAAGCAATATTGTTGACTCCTATGAAGAATATCAGAAGTGGAGACATTAGCTTTTAATACGATAATTTTAAGATTGCATCTTATATTAGAAAAATATATTAAGAAACCAAATTCCCATTTGATAATTTTGGATTCAGCACAATTGTTGACTTGTATCAAAAATATTAACTGAACAAAACAACAATGGCATTGCAGGGGTGTCCCATGCCTAGGGGAGCCAAATTGCTAAGCGGGGAAAGGGCACCAAATTATCAAAATTGGACACCAAATTAATAATGTTGAAAGGGACCGCCAAATTTTCAGTTTCGTCCCGGGGTCCCCTAGCTACGCCTCTGCAAATCACTATCCTTTGGTGCACCACTCAGCACCACTCACGGAATTGGAGTTTAGATGTCTCCCTAGCGTAACTCTGGAAAAAATGCTTGGTAGAAATCTGATCAGCTTGGCATATGGGCATCACATAATGGAACTTATTGTTGCAAAAATGTTTGAAACACTGATGGGACCCTCTACCATGACGATATATATTATGTAATATATTATGAAGAATAAGGTAATGTTTATGATAGCGTTTATGGTGATTGATGATGATGATGATGACTCAATTTTATAAATTGCTTCTAACTTGCAACAGCCTTGGAAAAATCAATGTTAAAATATTGAAATCGTGGAGTGGTAATTAGTAATTGTGGTAGCGATGCAATGACGCATGAAGGTGAGGGTGATGATAATGATTTTTACAATCGTCGCTGCAGCAGCTGCTGCCGCTGATGATGATAACCACCTCGTCAAACAATTTTTTAAAGCTTTATTTTAGATTTAGATTTAAATTTTTAATTTTAATATGCAAACATTTAATACGCCTTATCAGTCAGCAAATTGCAAGCATTATTATGAAATCACACTTTCTCTGGGTTCAAAGCTCTATTTTGGAGACGATGAGGATTCTTTCAAACGGCTTTCAATAATTAAAGAAATATAATAAGTAATAATAACTGAAAATTTAAATTAATACCTAATACTTAGAAATAATAATAGTAAATATTATTTACTAATTATTAAATAATTATTAATTATTAATTATTTTAATTATTATTAATTATAATAACAATAATTATTATTTTTATAATTAATTATTATAATAATTATATAATAATAATTATTATTACTATTATTGTTATTATTATTATTTACTATTATTATTTTTAAGTATTAGGTATAATAATTAGGTTAATAATAATAATAATAATAATAATAATAATTATTAGGTTATATAATAATAATTAATTAAATATTATTATAATTATTATTATTAAAATATTATTATTATTAAAATAAAATAAATAATTATAACTTTTAAAACATAATAAGTAATTAAAACAGAAAAATGTAATAAGTATAGCTTTAAATTATTAATAAATATTTATAAGTTGTAAGATATAATAAATATAACTAAAAGTACAATAATTAATTATAACTTTTAAAATATAATAAACGTAACTTTAAAATAGGATAACAAAAGTAATTTTAACGTAAAATCTCCCACAAGACTCTCAAAATCATGAAGCATTGAATAACGGATTCGAATCGGTCACATAAAGCAGGCAGATAAATAACAAATAATAAATTTATAATGCAACTACGACAAATATAATTATAACATAATATTCAAAGGGTGTGGTTCAAAAATTACTTTCCCTCAGCATTGCCATCGATCGTGCATTTTCAATTAAAATTGGCAATCAAAAAGCAGTTTGACGGATTCCAATTTTTATCGATCTTCTCAAGTACAAAAGGAGCTCGTTCAGACAGGTTCAGCATTCCTTCCTTCCTTCAGTCCTTCGGAAGTTGACGACGATGATGAAGATGCTGAGGAAGAACAGCTCATCCGTTGCGGAAGATCTCGATGTTGCTGGTGAGCATATAGGTTTATTTTATATATTGTTATTATGGTGGTCGTTATTCTGAATAATAATAATGTTGGTATTGATTTTTTCCTGCAGGTTTTCTTGCCAGAGGTTTGAACATGTTGGTGAGAGTGACCCTCGGTCTGTTCGTGGCTGGTTGTGTCATCGGTGGGTTTTGCCGCTGCTGATAAATTTATCAAATGCCACTGATGTCATATTTATTTTTCTATTTTTTGAAAAGCTCATCCCGGGGTCCAAATTCAAATTCCTCAGAAGGGTCTGGAGTACATTGGTGGACTCGCAGTCAAAGGAGTGTCTGAGCTCATGACTGGGGAGGAGATTTTCTACAGCAATACCTTCGGAACAGACTACGAGCATATATGGGCCTCTGTGAACTGCGGTAAAGTAAGCGGGAACAGTTTGTAATTTAAGTGAATTGATAAAATCCATAACCACATGTTGCATGTTAATTAATAACTTAAATTATACAGTTAATTTTCTTTTCTTTAACCAGATCATCAGCATCAGCATGCCGACTTATGACATCAAGTCGCAACCAGGAAGAGGAGTGGAGGTTTCCATCAGCAACATGAAGGCCATCATCGCAGGCATGCTGTCATACAACATCTCGAATAGAAAACTACAACAAGATCCTAAGTCCATGACAGTGGTGGCCGAAGATATCAGCGTCGATTTACTCCTTCAAGTCGTTAGCCGAAAGGGTCGTCCAGCACTCCATATCCCGCCATGTGGAATAAGAATTCAGAAACTTTCACTGGTGTTTGGTCCTGATTCTCCAAGCAACACATCTCTGTGAGTTCTCGTTGTTTTGAGGAGGGCATTATTAATAAAATAAATACACAAAAGAAGTATTCAAGTCACTAATATAAATAGTTATTTACAGAACACGTTAATTACAAATAATAGACAAGAAGAATAATTTATTAATAAACAGAAATTCAATTGAATAGCGTGGTTATGACTTGCACATTTGTCATATTTTTCAGAATTTAATTGAGAAAGTTTAATTTTTTTTAATTACAACACAGGATTATTTGATTATTTTTTAGACGCATTTAATTATTTTTAATGTTAAATGTAATTAAAATGCTAGCCTAATTAATGGCGGTAATTAGACGAAAACCTATTTCTGAAAAAGTATGGCCAACCATTAAGCAATAACTGATGATTTTTTTTATGCTACCGCAGACAATTCTTGGAAGAGTTAGTGAAAGATGATATATCAATGAGCATATGCAGTGTAATTACAGGCAAGACCAAGAAATTTCTAACAAACCATCTAAATAGGTTTAAAAGGTTGGTTGCTGTCGGATCCAAGACTTTAGATTTAACAATGGAGAGAGAGGTTGCCTATGAAAAAGCATGTATTAGGTCCTTTCATAAAGGACAATTTGTTGGGGACGAAGAACAACTCAAGGTTTGACGATAATATTTCACATCAGATTTTTTTTTAAGCCTGAATATTTTTTTTTAGACTATTCACTTAGTAACATGGAGTAATAATTTTAATAATTTTAATTATACTCCAAGGAAACAAACA
The DNA here is from genome assembly GCA_011800805.1 of Hirudo medicinalis. Classification (NCBI taxonomy): domain Eukaryota; kingdom Metazoa; phylum Annelida; class Clitellata; order Hirudinida; family Hirudinidae; genus Hirudo; species Hirudo medicinalis. Next base: position 45,023 of record MPNW01000638.1, on the reverse strand, counting down.
TGAATACAAGTATTGAAAATGGGATAATCATTACGACCATTTCGGAGGAGGTCTTCCAAAGCTACTTAAGAGCTGAACATGGAACGGGAGTCTTGAGTCGTTCACTTGAGGTCAATATATGGCCTGTGAGTAAATAACTACATGCACTATTTATATTATACACAAAACATTAATTTTTTTAAAGTAAATATTAATTTCGTTGTCATTGTTTTTTTTTTAGAAAACTGTGAGACATCTAGGAATGCAGTGGAAGAAATCTGGAAGTAAATTTGTTGTCACCTTGAAAATGGACTCCCCAAAAAAATTAAAAATAACTAGTGATGGAATTGTGACCAAGTTCTCAGGTAAGTGTATGCATGATCTGAGGACATGAAGCATTTTTTTACTTTTGTTTTATTGCAGGAACTCTAGAAAGTGTTGCCCTAAAGGATAGCAACCAATCGTCATCGGTGAGCGTGGAAGTCACTGCCAAATGCCAGGTGGAGCTGTCAGAAGATAGAGAATTTTTGAAGATCAGGCAAATAAACCAAACTGTGGTCTTCCAAAGCAGAAATCTCTCAGAGGAATCACTAGTCTTGATCAGCGAAGACATAGAAGAACATTTAGGCGCCTTCCAGATGCAAACAGCCCCTATGAAACTGCCAATTATTGCTGGTCTGGCAAAAAAGAACGTGACCATCTCTTTCGAAGAACACTTCATAAAAATAGTATCAAGTGAACTTTAAACATTTTAAGGAACATTTCTGATTCTTGGTCGCATTACTAGTTACTGAGGTTAAATTGAAGTTGATTAAATTAAGATCTAGTTTTAAGTAAGAGTTTTGAAATTATATAACAAAATAATGAATAAATTGATGCTGAAAAAACTTTTTGTCTTGAAATAATTTAATTACAATTGGATGATGGAGCCCTAGTAGACAGAACTGGAAGAAGTCAAACCAACAACTGGTAATCATTTATTCAAATTTTTAATATTTTAAATTATTCATTTGTAGAAGGACTAGGACAAAAGGAAGAGGAGAAAATAACAGTTGAAGACGACATGGTGAAGACCACAGCAACATTCAACGTCCACGACAGGCTATAATTTAAACTTGCATGAATTTTTGGTATTTCACCAACAGTTGGCTCATCTCAAGAAGATGGAGACGATCGCCATGAGACAACAAGGACAGCAATGACAGAATCAAGCAGAAGAGACAGTTCAAGACGACACTCAGAAGATCACGAAATGACAACGTCCATGACAGTAAATGACAGCATCAAGTGATCTTATTGGAAGGAGATGAAGGTAAAATGGAAGAAGAGTCAAGAAATTTTTGTAGGATTTCAATTAATTAATTTTCCATTTTATTGCATCAATTGCCTTATTTGATGGTTGAAAATAAACCTTACCTCCCATTACGTCCGTTTCATTATGTCATTCTTTGGATTGCTTGTGCGGCGGTTAGAGTTGTTCCAGTTGCGTTAACATTAACAACTTACTCAGTTGATAACGAATTTTAACATGGAAAAAATAAGAAAATTCACTTGTTAATGACAATTTATTCACAGTTGAAAGTGAAAATAAAAACGAGAATAATTTTTAAGTTAAAATTACAACTTAAAAATTAATTTTGCAATCAGCTCATAAATGTTTTTTTCATAAAAATATTTTAAAACCTAATTTTTAAAATGTTACTATGTCATTTTATGCCAATAAATTATATCGTCTTTGTTTACAGCTTGCTTTTTAGAAGAACGTTTGTTTGTGTTTTGTTGGAAATTAAGCAGCTTAAAAACAAGACACGTTCAGGACATTCGGCCAGAAAACGTTTCAAAATAGAAAACAGGTTTCTGCTTCCATCCGAGACGAAATCAGGAAAATCTTGTGTACCACTGTCAAGACCACATCGACACAGTTACCTCATGTTTTGATGATCTCTTAACTACGTCTCACTCTGGACTAAATCCACATTCGGATCAAAGAAACTGAAGCGGATCAAATAGTCTGCCAGTTATTAAATACAACATGCACTGCATTCTTGCAAGATTAACAACTTTCAAGAGATGTGTACGCCCTCAGCTACTCAGGATCATTATCATCATCGGAACTACTCCAAAATAAAGATCGCTTCACTTATGCTAATCATTCCTTAACCCTTTCTCGATTAGCAAGAGATAAGAATCAATTGAGTGAGGACATCTGAATCACTTTATCTAGGTCATTATTCAACTCGTCCTTTTCAAAACTGCATCGAATCCACATTGAGCCCGTTCTCACAGGTCCCTGGTAGCACTGGACAAAATGTCGCTATGCTCACGCTCAAACAAATATTCCAAGCATTTCCATTACCTAATCTATTATTTGGATTAGCATTAATATTGGACTTATATAATCTCGATGTAATTTAGTTTGTTTTTTTTTATGATTCACTTGGTGTACCCTGAGCTTTCCGAAGCATATGAAATCTTCATTATCCTTACAAAAACCAGAAACAATTGCTTCAGAAAGAATTTTTATTAACTTTAAACATTACAAGTTATTATGTCACGGCTTAGCTATTGATACTGATTGAGGCCAAATTATTTGAAAAAGAAACACTAGGTAAGTAATGTTATTAAGAGTAGTTGCAATGAATGGAGAGGTAGAAGTGATCTATGTGGACTTCGTTTCATTTGTTGATGACTGATATGCGGCACAAGTTTGGCAACAAAATCGAGTAGAGAGGTGACACACTTCAGGTACAAATTGTAAGCAATCAACACCCTTGTCTCCATAGAGACAGTTGGCATCTGACGGGTTCTGGACGAGAGCCTTGCAAGTTTCGCAGCACGTGGTGTTGTAATAATTGCTGTAGCAGTCTCTCGGTTCGATATCTTTGCATTCATTTATGAGATCAGAACACTTTCCTCCTTGAAAAGATTTTAGTTAATTATTTTTTTATTAAAAAAAAAATAATGTCAATAATTACAGCAGACATTGTCAAAATAGATAGTATTGTTAAAATGCAATTTTAAAGAAATTATTGTCAAATAATAACAGACTTTAATAATTATTTGCATATGTTTCAAACACCTATTATTTCTATGTTTTTAGCAATAGCTAAGGCACATCGCAAGGATACATGGTCATACAGGATCTCTCGCAGACCGGAAACCAATTGCTATTTGCGATTCATCTTCGACTTGAATTGTTTTCAAATAAAACCATTTGCAACACGAACTCTCACGAGTGAGACACGTGGGTTAGGAAGACAACGTATTACCGTTACAGTTATTAGTAGTTCCATTAAGGTTATTATAATTAACATTACAGTTATTAAGTAGTTCCATTGTTACGGTTTATATTATATTAAATGTATTCATTACCCATCTGATTTTCGCACGTTGCACAGCACTCATCTGCGTATTTTCTTATTGAGCACACCATCGGATTCCAACTGGCCATATCGGAACATTTGGTTTTGTGCTTTCTCTTCCTACTGTAGAAATAGTCACCAGTGACACAGTGCGCTGGGAAAATCGAATTTGATAGGAGTTAGATCAACATAGGATTTGTACATCCATCTCTGCAAGCGTGCTCCCATCAAAACATCTATTCTAAGGTGACATTCTTTAGTTGTCTTGGCATTAAAAAGTAATATATTATATTTTGTTACAAAAAAAGTCTTAGTCTCCGTCAAGTAATTCAGTCAATACGTCATATCAATGCCTGAAAAAGTTATTGACAGCATCTATGATCGCCTCGAAAATCATTTGTAAGCCTTGAACTTCACATTATTTTCTATTAAAGTTTATGCTATTATCGTTATGAGAATTACATTGCGTAGGCTCCTTAACAGATGCTCCTTAACCCGAGATCATATGCATTACATGTATATTTAAAGATGCCAAAGACTGGTCGTTTACCTGGTGCTCTTGGAGCCCGGCTATCGGGTGTACACACTCCTTTAAGACACCAAGAACCCGTTGAACAGCTGGTACCGTCCATTGCCCTGAGAAAAAAATCAGTTTCGCACTGGTTGTTGTTGTAGCAGTAGATAGTCTGGCACATTTCTCTGTCGACTGAGGCGCCCTTCATTTGAAATTTATGGAATTATTAAAATTTTGTTAATATTTTGATTTATGTTTAATTAATTAATATTTTGATTTATTTTTGATTAATTAATATTTTAATTAATTTCCATGATGTGTATCATAACAAAGCGTTTTGCGTAAATAATATTACAAATTCCCGTCGCTTGAGTGCTTATGGAAGTGTCAAAACTCACTTTTAATGTCAATCAAAATAGATTGTTACTGTGTGGCTAATCGACATGCTAATGAATGTTATCATTGATTAATTACATGTCAAAACGATATAAACATAAAATGATAAAATAAATTATTTAAAGTAAATTTGGAAATACTCATTCTTACGCCGCAGTGGAATGACTCTGGTCCATAAAACATCCTGCATTGATCGTCAAGATCAAAGATTTGGCCTGGGTACAGTTGTAAAAAGATGTTCTTTTCTCGACCACTGTTGAAATCTTCACTTTCGTCTGTCAAGCAATTCATGTTTTCCCTGCAACCATGGTGAAAACTACTTGAAGAATGTATATTGTTTGGATGCCACTCCTTTGTAAGTATTTTCATACAGACTTTGACCAAATGGAATGAATAATTGAATTCATATATAAATATGGATGCGCGGATGTATTCATGGATGGAGTGACCTACTGTTGGCATTTAAATATCTTACCTATCCAGTCTGTTAATGTTTCTCTCCATGTATGAAAGTGAGCAATTAGAGAAGCGATGGAAGTTAGGGAGGTAATTCGTATCGGTTATCTGTAAGTTCGTTGCCATTACGAAGGCGCCCTCAGTGTAACATTTTGATTCATCGCCGTCATGGTGACTTCCGAGACTGTTTGAATCAACGTGACGTTTCGTTATTCTCACTATTAATATTGCTATTCGTTAAGATGTTAAAGTTGGTATTACCATCAACACTATCGCTTACCATATCAGTTTTTACAGCATCTGAACGAAACATATACAAATCCTTAAAATTTATATTTTGCATGCTTTACTCACCAATGTGCCACCTCGTGTGCTAAAGTCTTTATAGTGGTAAAAGAATGCCGGTGGCTGACGAGGCTAAGACACGTCGGATTGCAAATTTTGTATCCATTCGCAATGCCATTAATTATATCCCCTCCTTCTTTCATCTCATAGCTGAAAAAGCATGGTAAATAGATTTTAAGATTAATTTATTATGGGAGGTATAGTTTTGATGGATAGGTGACAATCGTGAAGCATATGTGCCACTACATGAGGCTAACTCTATCTGTATCTAGTACTTGGACAAATTTTGCTATCATTGATTTTGAACAATTTTAACAAATTTGGCCCTAATGAAGAAGGATATGAATTTTTGTAACAACCTTGTGATAGCAACGAGGGCGTTATATTTCGGCAGTTTATTTTCTGTTTTTTCTTCCCGTTCTTCCTCTTTACGACTCCATTCTTCCAGATTTTTTAACGACAAATCAGCAAGAAGAAGGTTAGGATGGACAATTAAGCCCTCGTTTTCAATAAATGGTACATCTGTCGGACTCTGGAAAATGAGACTTAGTAAGTTAATATCAATTGCTAATTATCATGTTCGAGTCTATGGTTGATGGATTGAAAAGTATTAAATTAAATGATTGATGATTCGTCAATTAGTCGTTCAAAATTATAAATTTTGTAAAAAATGTGCGTAATCATGAAGCATAACTCACTTGTGCTACGAGTGCCCCGACCCACTTGGTAGTAAACTTGAGACCTTCCAGCTCAATGCCCTCGTAGGCATTTTTAACCTTTTATAATTAAATTTTTGATTCCAAATACATTGATTCATTTCTTATTCATTGTTAGTTCAACAGTTATTTTCCATACTTGGCGATAATTACAGTTATAATATTAGAAATAACTTATTATCCATGCTTCTGGCCAGCACTGCACAAACATAAAAGATGTGGAGCGCTATTTCATTCCACATTCATTAATCCATTTGTTTGTCATCGTTAGTTGAATTATTTTTATTATATGGTGATTATTACGGTTTTGATAATATAGTTTCAATCATTTTGGCAATAACTATCGTAAATATGTAAAATTTGGAACAAAATTATCAATTATCGATCTACAGTGGGAGTTTAACTAGGTACAGGTGTAAGATTATATAAATTACTTTTTCCATGATATGGGTAAAGATATATAGAATAGTCTTCATCGCATCTTCTCTCCTGTTACCGCTTGATCTGGCTTTACTTTGCTCGAAGTATCTTAATCAAAGAGATTTGTGGTTAACATGCTTCTATTTTTAAAAACTTTTCATAAAAAACGCAGACGTCAGCAACTGTAGTGCGGAGCGTTTGTTCTCAAAGAAGAACTCAATGAGAACAGACTTCGGATATCGACGTGCAATCGTCGATTGTCTCACCTAGCTCTAATGAGCATAGAGACCGACAATTCTCATGAGATCAACTTTGAGAACTTGGTAATCGAATTTGCGAAGGTGAAAGCACGGAAAGTTTCACTACTTTATCACTAAACGTTTAATAGTAGAGGCGAAGACTTTAGTTGTAGTCATCTTCAAAGGTATTGCAATGGCAACGCTAGAATGTAACAAGCATAGTACTGCCAGATTGTGCAGACATTTGCGATAGCAATAAATCTATATTAATCACTCTGAAATGAAAGTCAAATTTTTTCATTGGTTGGTGGAGGTCCCTGTGCAGTGGCACATCCCAACCATGCTTAAATACGGGACTGGACGTAACAACTCACCTCGAAAAGGTCTTGTAATCTATGATTGTGAATACTTTGACTGTCATAAGTCTCTTATTAACCGGAAGTGAGGACGATCTTTTTCTCATTCTTGTCTTTGTTATGTGGTCTGAGAAATTTAAAAAAGTAGTTATGCATTGGACATTTACATTAATAATTAATTATCTTTATAAATTAGTCGAAGTTGCTTTGCATGTCATGTAAATATTAAGCTAATCGTTACTGGTACTGATATTAAAATGGCAACTAATACTGTTGTAGAATACAGTCACATTTCAGTAATGGAAAAGTCATGTTCCTGCGGCTCTAGGGCCTTTAGCAATTAGCAATTCTCTCCTCATTCCCTGTCGCTTAAACAGTGCAGTTTTGCCGAATGGAATTTGTTCCTGCATACGGTGGTAATGGCAACAGTTGTAATTTGTCATGTTCGAAACCCAGCCTGTACTGCCGCAAGAGCCCTTGGGAAGGAGCGCAAATAAATGGTTAACAAAAGGCGCCTGTGACGCGAGGCATGTGGCGCTATATAATTACAAGTCGATACGTTGCATATATCCATCCAGTATTGTTAATACAATATCAATGTATTCTCGATGGTGCACCTTGGCGAAAGGGCCCATCCTGCTGTGACACTTTTGTCGGGAGTTCAACGAGTGAATGAAGTGTGCCGTCGATGTTGATAAGTTTGCTTTTATTGTTCTCGTTGTTGTTAATCTTGTCTCCCTCAGTTGCATCGTCCTCGCTATAAAGTCTATCTAAGAAGTTGTCGTTAGGTCCCAAGTTGAAGTATTTGTTGCCATGACTGAATGCAATCGTCTGAAATGATGTTGAATAGTTTGTTAGAAATAGTGTTGTTGTTTTATGATTATGTTAAAAAATAACCAGGTTAGTTGTTATTTGTAGATAGTGATAATGTTACAAAATCCTTCAGTAATAAATAAACATAGTGGTGTGAAATAATGGCGGTGCTTGTGATTAAATACTAACATAAAGAGTTTCCTTGACTCCGTCGACTTTCTTCACCGACACAGTGGCAGAAGCATCGTAAGAGGGATCTTTGTAGATGCCCAAGAGCTTCGAGAACAGAGTTTATATAAGTTATGTTGAATGATAAATTGTTGTGTCTGAAATTCATAAACGAAACAACGGTTTCGGTAAACATTAAATTCCTCTCTTTTAGGGTTAAAAAATCAAATAAATCTGAAGTAAGACATGCTTCCTTAAATTAAAAAAAAACAGAATTCGAATTTCCATCTGTTGACAATGTCCACATATCTAACCTCGTCTTCGGAGGGCTTCCATACCGATCTTTGATCTTCAAATTGGGTCAGTATCAAGGGTAGCGCGACTGACTCCATCGATTGCTTGATTAGATTCATAGTTATTTTACCGCCTTCAATTTCAAGGTCGACTTGTATAGAATCCGGTAATGACCTTGTGTTGTTGTCCTTGTAGGTCCATCGAGTCCTTGCTGCAATTATTTTCAAATTATTCATCTAAATATTTTATATAATACAATTTTCACGATTAATTTTAAAATCTTTCATTAATTGAAGCTTAAATTGCAATAGACATTTCAATGTAACTTTCATCTCTATATCTTATTTCTCAATATACAAAAGCTTTACGATTAAATTACATGTATGCGAAGACCAATTATTGAGAGTTTAACAAAAAAAACATTAATAATAATAATAATAATAACAATAGCAATAATAATAATGACGACATCAGAAATAAGACTGCAGAAATAATAGACCTTCTTCTATTTCAGTAGAAGTTGATTGGTGAACACATGCAATCAGAAATAACACTTGAATTGCTTCGAGTATCTGAAATTAAATGTTAACTTCAAATANAGTAATCTCTGGTCTGTTGATAGATCATTGACAACAGATGGAGGAGGAATCTGGAGGCTTGTCTCTACTGGTGAAAAGTGAACACAAGGCAACATATGGACTGGTTGTGCTATAGCTTTCCCTATTGGCCCTTGGAATTTAACAACACATTTTTATTCGATTAGTCTACAAAATTGTACCTAATCTCTATATTTCTGTTAAGAAATTTTACCTGAAAATTTATTTGGATCATTTGGTAATCCATCCAGGTATGTTATGATATGTCGAAGGGGCAGCTCATTAAAATGGAGAAGACATCCAATTAAATGGAGCCTTCTTTTGAACTTTCTTTTTAGACAGGCCACTAAGCCATTATCCTTGCCTGGAAAATATAAAGCACATTTATAAATTGTTATTTAATAATTTTACTTGTAATACTTGTGTTCCCCACCAGTATTTACAGATGTGTTGTCTACTAAAACTGCTTTGATGGTATCCTCACTGTTATATTCCTGAAGTACAGCATATACTAAATCTGCTTGATCTTTCCCTTTGCTTTTATTTTGAGGTATATCAATGTGTGTCAGGTATCTTCCTTGCTGATATCCTAGAAAAACATCCATTTTTTGCAAATGAAAATTGTTATAAATATAATAATAATAATAATAATCATCTCCTGTTACAAAAAAATCTAACATAAATATCAGTATTTTAGAATATTGTGATAATGTATGATACCTGCTTCAATGGTGAATGTCAAATGATCTACTGCCCTTGTAGTTTTATAGAGCTTCACATCTCCTTCCATGTCTCCCTCCTCATAAACTAGGGAGTTTTTGTCTCATTTTCTATCAAAACCAATAGCAAGCAATTTAGAAGCATTTGAAAATTCCAAAGATGCCTCAGCACAGACTCTCCCTTTCTCTCGTTTCATCTTGCTTGGATCTATGACTCCATGAGTCTGCAAATAGCCTACATCTTGAAGAAGGGCATTTGCAAGTGTAGCTGCTGCTTCATCTGAGATCTCATATCAAACTGCCCCCAGAGCAAACTTAGAATAATGATTTGTTCCATAGTAAGCCGACCTGGATTCAATCGCTGCTGATGAAACAGAAGACTGACTCTGAAATATATTTCAAAGTTCATTTAAATGAAAAATAAACATTGGTTAATTTAAGGTATTTTGTTATCACCGGCATAGATTCTATAGAGGAGTTTAATTGTTGTATTACTGGAATGTCCGGGGAACTGTTAAAGGGCTCTAGAAGAGTTGGACTTGTGAGTGGTACTGCCTTACTGTGCTTATCAATTCCAGCTATTTGAAAACAACCGTCCCTCATTGATCTTTTTTAAATGCCCTTCTCTACATCATTCTTTGTAAAAAAAATGATGTAAAAAATTACTTACAGAATAATAAATCTAAAACGCTTAAAGGACATTGCAACAGTGAAGATAAATAAAAATGGAATGTCATATTCTATCCAAAGTTTTATAAGATTTGGTATAAAAATTTAATCTGTAACCTTAAATTGGATGTCACAGCTGCAATAAATGTGCAGGTTTGGGCATCCAGGACATTTAATGTTTTTGTCAGAACAATCCNAATTGGATGTCACAGCTGCAATAAATGTGCAGGTTTGGGCATCCAGGACATTTAATGTTTTTGTCAGAACAATCCAGAACAGGCAGAGAGCAAGAGCAAGCCAAAATATCAAACAACTTGTTCTTGTGTTTAGTCATTAATTTTCTTGTAAGAGGCTTTATTTCATTTGAATTCCAGGTAATGACATTGTCATAAAACCGTAGCAACTTGAGATATATACTTTTTACATTTAATAAAATGAATCTAGGGTTGCATTTGATCCAGATTTTTTTCAATTCTTGCGAGACAATTTTCAAGATATTCTGCTTGTCCTTTATACAATCAGTATCTTTCAATTTATAAATGAACCGTGCCACATCTTGATAAGTTGGAAGGTTTGAAGTTGTGAAATCTGCAGAGGAACCTCCAAATTTTTCTGATTGTCTTCTTACTCTTCTCCTAGCAGGCATTATCGGTAAAACCGCCGAATCTGCCGTAATCAATATTCATAGCGAAATGAACTCGTCCCATGAGCCGATATCATTCTATTTTCATCTCGTATTTTGTTAAAATAAAAAATTTTGTAAGATAGTTTCAAATATTTTCAAATATTGTTTTGGTTGACTAGTTCTAGCTTGCATACTAAGGGCCGTCCATAAATTATGTCAATAAAATAATGTGTAATATAATAATGTAGTTCATTTATATAGCGCCATATGCATAGCGTCAGAGGCGCTTTTTGTTAACCATTTATATAGCACTCCTTCTCAATGGCGCCAAGGGGAGGGAGGGGGTTTGAAAAGTTTGACAATTCCTGACAAGGGGGAGGGGGTTGAAGATTAATTGACATCAACAGTGTTATTTTTTATGATAAAAAATCCTAAATTTTAACAGATGGATCTACAACATTACTATTACTCCTTCAGTTCAATTGTCACTGGTTGAACGGATTTGCAAAGTCTGTAACCTCAAGGTTGCTTCAAAAGCAGGGCCGCTGAAACGGGGGGGGAGTGCCAAGGGTCTAGTAATTTTTAGGGGCTAAAATATTGAAATTTTACAATAATGACTTTTTTTTGCTTTTCCATTACCAAATTTCCATAGCATATGGGCCCGTAGTCGCTTTGCCTAGGAGCCCAACGTTCTGTCGGCGGCCATGTTCACAAGTCATGCTAAAGAAACATGTTCAGCAACACGGACATAGCGATCATGGGCACAACAAATTAGCATCTGTTTATCGACAAAAAACCTTCAGCCAATTCGAGTGGCTACTGTAGGATCGCACATCCATCATCACGTGCTGATCCTAACCCTATCAGCGATGACTTACCAGGCGCGCATCCTTTGTTTGTGGGCATCCTCCTTTGTCCTGACTGGCTATTTAAGAAGCTAAGTCAGGGCATTCTTCCCTTCTCTCTCCTACTCTTCCCGTTACGCTGCTAGTCCAGCAGTTATGTTGTCAGTCGAAGCATTGTTGCCGTTGTTGTAAATAAACTTTGTAGCGAACTCGTCTTCGTCGTCAATGCCGCTGTCGCTACACTACCAAACGACAGAAAGAGCTGATGGCTATTGCAAACAAAGAAAATTCTGCTATTTTATGTGCTGAATGGTTAGATGAAAATGATGTTGATTTGTCTGGTTCATCAGTTCAACAAAACGATGGAAATGATGAATCCGATGCTACGCCTATTATTACAATCAATTGAAGTTAAGACTGGGATTGAAAAGAACGAGTTTGACTAGGTTATTTTGGGTGCGTTGAAGGAAGTGGATAAGGGAGGCAGAAGTGCCGTAGAGAAAGGAGTTGAAGTAGTCGGCACCCCGCCAAAATAGCCCAGGACAAAATAGTTCAAGACAAAATCGCCCCGTCAAAACAGCCCAAAAAAATTATTTTAAAAACTTATATAACTAAATGAAATTGTAAATTAGTCACATTAAATTAGCTAAATTTTGAGATTGAGGCAATTCCACGCAGATAATCGATGCCAGTCATTAATGGCATCTGTGCACTTCCGCAGCTTATCAAGTTGACAAAGAACCAGCACTATGATACTGAATGAAGTTTTAATGTTGTTTGAAATAGAGTAAAACTAGCATGGAATCCGTAAGTAACAAAAAGGTCTTTGAGTTTTGGAAATACTAGGATCAAGCCTAATGTTATAACGTGTTGGAAAATTTAACTGGGAATAATTGCCAGCAGGTGCTTAAAGATGCATCCAAGATATTATCAAAGAACCATCACAAAAGTATTTCCAGTAGCATACAATTTTCCGTAATTAGAACCATACACATATCGCCGGAAAAAGTAGAAAGACAATCCAGAACGTTTAAATTCGTCTGATACTCGAGAGTGTGTAGATTACTAAATCATAAAATATTCAAAAACCAATTGGAAGCGTGAAAATTTAAGCGCTTCGCAACCGTTTTCAACCATATTTTATAACTATTTATTTACTTTTTCTTGTTTACTTTCTAATAGCCGGCAAAAACTTGTTTATTTACAAAGAAGTAACGACGTTGTGGTCTCTCGTTCTGGTCTTTAATTTGGAATATGTTGTATATTATATTTATTACTATTATACTATTATTACTTTGCTTGTTACGATAAAAACTGCGCAAATTTTAAAAATCGTTTCAAAAGCATGAAACATATGGCAAACATCGATCAGATGTGTGGAAAGGCAATTAAGCAAAAAATCAAAGGCTAACTGAATATTTCATCACACTTAGGTTGAGACACCTTCGTGATAACTGAATGTGATATTAGTATATTACAATATCAACAAATGTAAATGTATAATAAACAATTATTTTATACCATCTACGAAAAACAAAGTTTAAAATGAAATAAAAACATCATTCGATCTTCGGTCGAATTAAAATTTGCGCGTACATTTTACTCATGAAATCATAGATCAATTTTATCGATTTCTTTCACCTTAAAAGGAATAGCATCAAAATTAGATGTCTGGTTATCAACTGAAGGAATGAAGTTCGTTTTAGTCTTCTTGCTTATACTGATTTTGTTTTTTTTTAACTCGGAGCCTCCTAAAGGCTTAGAGGAAACGTATCCAGATAATCCCAAAACAATGTGTAAGAACATGACTTCGGACCCTAGCCTGGATGTCAGTGGACCAGTAAGTGTTAAGTTATTATGCTCAGAGATTGGTTATGAAATAAGCATTAAGCATTCATATTTTACAATAATATTTTGTAATTTGCAGGGTACAGCAGTGTCAATGTCAGAAAATGCGACGACGAATAGTTCGGATGGCCGGGAAGAGCCTTGGGAAACCACCAGCACCGACCCATCACTAGGAACCGAACCCGTTAAGTGTTAAAGTTATAACCCATAAACAGTATTGGCTAAAGAGCCAATAGAAAAAATTATGAATAACTTTTTATAACATTTAAATTTAAATTTATTTAAATTTTTTAAGAAACTTAAAGAAATCATTGAAAGACCTACGCCTCCTGTTCACGTGCCTCCTGCTCACATGCCTGATGGCCGGGAAGAGCCTTGGGAAACCACCAGCACCGACCCATCACTAGGAACCGAACCCGTTAAGTGTTAAAGTTATGCCCCATAACTACAGTATTGGCTAAAGAACCAATAGAAAAAATTATGAATAACTTTTTATAACATTTAAATTTAAATTTAAATTTATTAAAATTTTTTAAGAAACTTAAAGAAATCATTAAAAGACCTACGCCTCCTGCTCACATGCCTCCTAAACAAAAAGTGATCGCGCCATTTGATGCTTTCACCACTTTCCTGCGGGCCTTGGAACGTTTAAGGAAGGAGTAGGGTGTGTTTATAAACTTGTCGATATTTACTAACTAAATCTTAATTACTTAATTATTTTTACTTTCGATCATTTAGTTAAAAGTTCTTACCATTATTATTTCAGAAGGAGACCTATCAGTGTTCAAGTCATCATTGATGTATGATTTTCTCAATGAAACATTCTTCATGACATCATTACGATACATCACATAGTAATTATTTAAAATGGCATTTAACTCAAATTCCTTATTATTTGTTGGTTAATACAAATCATAAAAGCATGAAAGTTTTTCTTTCCGTCTTACAAAGGGTTAGGGTTAGGGTGAGGTCAGAAACCATACGACATTTCAACTCTAAGCTAGAGGTCTAAGCTCATTGCAATTCAACTCTAAACCAGTTTTAAAAGCCCTTAGGATGGAAACATGATTTCAATATTGTTATAACCCTGGTGATAAGCAATTAAAATAACTTTCTAATTAAGTTTTGCGATAATTTTATTTAAAATTTTTCAAGGACCTAGAGGGCCTCCTCAATTAAGTTAAGCTAAATCACACAGATTCCACACCAAGCCCAGACAAGATCTCTTATATTCCACTCAATGTCCCACAGTATCCAATATACCTATTCAGAAAATATTCACAAAGGGAGATTATTATGTAATAGCTGGCTTTAGATTTATTGCGTATGTATGGTATTTAACAGAGAGGGCCGCCGAGGGTATACAGCGCCTTCTATAAACAAATCTGACCTGGAAAACGCTATTAGGAGAGTCGGAAAAAAAACTGGATGGACAATTCGCATTCACTTGAATAAAATCAATGGATAACAGATGTTTTGAAGATATTGAGAAAGATTATAATTTATTATTATTTTTTTCATGTTTTACAGGAGTTTAAATGATTTATCGGTGATTTTTGAAATTGTTTTTCATGGTTATTGGACGCCTCGAAATCACGTTTTTATAATTTATTAATAAATGCGGAAAAATATTTTAATCAAAATTACAGGGATAATTTCAAATAGGTAGTTATACAACATTCTAAAATTTCATCACAAACAAATTTTTAATTAATGAGTTATCATAAAATTATGAGGTGTCCTCATGGTTTCCGTTCCGTATACAACGTTAGATATTTGACACATTTGAAGAAGGAGTGGGAGACAGGAGATTCAAATAGAAAAGTGGCCATCGTCCGATAGTTGTCACCTTTAATTCAAAGTTAGTCAGAGAATCTAGAATCTAGGGGTTGAGAAAATCCTTGAACAAGGATAAATCGTCGATGACATTTACCAACGAACATTTAACCAAGCCAAACTCAAAATTATTTGCCAGGGCCAGAAAACTTGTAATGGATAATGTTGTATCCTTACTTTTGTGTTTGTTTATTGTCCACAACTAAACTATAGGAAGTATGAGAGATCAACTTGGGAGGGGAATGTTTAACTTAATAAAACATTCTTTAGAGGTAATAACTAAAGATACTGAATATTGTATTACAATATAATAAATACCTAAACTTTATTATATGATAATTATCCTAATTATTACACCATTACAACAGATAAAAAGCTTTCTTCAGTTTGGACGTGTAATGGTCATGTTTATTTTAGGAGAGGTGAAAGTCGGATCCAATTCGGGTTCATAGCTTTCTTGATTTGGAGAGAGTGATTTTGTTTTATTTTACCTCTACATTCACGGATTTAGGCTTCCATTTCAGAGTGATTAAGATAGATTTATTGCTGTCGCAAATGTCGCTTGCGCAATATGACAATACTAAGCTGTGGTCTTAAGGTCCTGTTTGGACATACGCCACCATAATCAAACTCGGAATCATTATCATTACTAAGCTTTGCATTTTCATTGTGGTACCTTTTATCGAGCCTACAACTAAGTAAAGTCTTCTGTATTGAACTTATAGTGTTAAAGTAGTGAAATAATAGTCGTGATTCAGATATTTTAGAAGTAGCATTATTTTTGGAGCCAAATCTGCTTTAGTATTTAAAAACGTCATGCCTTTTCTTGATTCTACTAGAGCTCAAATGAATCCATCTCATGCTTAAACACCACAAACCAAAGCTGAGGCCTCAGTATCAAGCTTCACACATTGCCCCACTGGCCTTCGCCGGATTTACGGAGGTCCAGGTGCAGTGTGGTGGTGGAGGAGGCAGACTTAACCTACAATCGTTAAGGAACACCAAGTGAATCATAAAAAAACTGCAGATCGAGAATGTATAAGTCCAATATTAATGCTAATCCAAATAATGGATTAGATAATGGAAATGCTTGGAATATTTGTTTGAGCGTGAGCATAGCGACATTTTGTCCAGTGCTACTAGGGACCTATTTTTTAATGTTATTGGGTAGCGGCAAAGCAACTGACATGTCCGCTTTCAAAAGATGTTTGAAGGAGTTTATAAAAACTCAAAACTCTGTCGAACGCGATGTAAATATTTGATATTCATAATTGTGAATGATTCAAAATTTCTCGTTAGATTTGGTTAATATGATGACGTCTGTTAATCCTATCTTTGTAATCTCGTCACTACTCTGTTAACTTGCTCGAAGATTAAGGTAGCAGAGTAATATCAATAAATGTATGAAAGTAAAAAACAATGAAAAGTACTTGTAGGAAGGATGATTGTGATCATTGATTGTAATAATTGTTGCAATAATTGATTTAATAATAAATAATTAATTATAATTATTAATAATAATGTCTCGTACTCTTCGATGTTGAGGGTAAGAGATGATTGGAGTTATCTTAATATAATACATGCATTTAAATAGTATTATTTAATTACGTAAAAGTTTCCCTAATTCCTAATGGGAATTGCTGCTCATCCTGCTACTCGTTTTTAGCAGACTTATGCAGAAGAGTGCATTCGAACAAGAAAACTTTCAAATGTTGGAAAAGCGTTTGAAAATTTATCAATTTAAGTTTCGTTCAAAATTTCCTGCAGTAATATTTTTAACGTTGCTGGAAATGATGATAGCTATTGTGATCTTTATGGCGGATTGGTTCTGATGAAGATTATGATAATGATCCCGAGTAGCTGAGGGCGTACATAAACAAATCTCTTGAAATTTGTTAATCTTGCAAGAATATTGAACACCTCATCGGTTGGTTTCTTGGAAAATGAAGAATGTTGAAATTGGAGACATATTAGCTTTCAATGTGTGGATTTTGAAATTGCACCTCAAGGTTTAAAAACAACGTCTTTTATTTCTTTTTTATTGGAAATAATGCGAATCTTCGCAAAGTCTGGCGTTCTGTTTTATAATTTCCGGCAGCGAACCCGAGACGCATTCCAGAGAGAAGGAGGAGAAATATGTGGAATCGAGTTTTTAAGTGGACAACTTTCTCAAGTTTTTAAGTCTTCCACATTCTTTGTGCTCAATTTTTCTAGTCCATCCCACAAGCCACTTCTCAGATGATCCTTTATTTGGCATCAACAAATAATTCTGAATTAGAGTCAGTTTGACGATAATATTTTGCACAAATTTGGTGCTTTCGTAACACACTGAAGTTAATTTGTATCGACTGCAGGGAATCTAAAGGCCTCGATTGTAAATTTCATCTCCAGCAGTGGAGTTTAGTGTCTTTGTCTTCTTCGTTGCGTGAATTGAAGGTGAGAATAAAGAATTAATGTCGACTTCAAACGAGGTTTTATTGGCGTCCACTTCCGCTAACTCTTACAGACCGAACGGACGTAATCACTATCATTACCAGCGTAATCATCAAAACATAAGCATGACGTCACTACTACTACCATAACATCACGTAAATCTCCGAGTGGACAGTTGAAGGAGCGGTGAATTTTTATGACAATTACAAGCAAACTCGATACGCCGAGAAGTGTATTCGACCATGTGGAAAGGCTTCCAATCAATTGATTTGTAGGCAACTTTCGTCAGTCGCTCTCGACGAATCAATAATTCAACTTGTAATTCACCGGCAATTCATCGAACTGATGTAATGCTACTGCATCACTATCATAACCTCGGTCGGTTCATCTCCAGTTTCCCGCTTTTTTTTGTCGTCTGCTGTTTTTTCTTGTCTTCTTCTCGGGCGAGAGGAAATGGAATTATTACTTTTGTTGTTGCTGATGCTTCTGTTTGTGGTAGAGTAACGAATGGTCGTGATGATGATAATGATGATGGTGATAATGGTGATGATGATGATCATGATGGTGGTGGTGGTGATGATGACGATAAGTCGATGTTGGTAGCGAACTATGTTAATCAAACCTGATTCTTGATGATGCTTTCGAGAATTGGAAAAACCCTTCCAACGGTAGATGATGATGATGATGATCGAAAAACTACACGTGAACCCATGAGGTGATGATAAGCCACTCACATAGCAGACGACTTCTGTGAAGACTGTTGTTCGTTTTGATGTGGAACTAAAAAGGCATTGAGATGAAAACACTTGAGATTTAAAGGGGTAAGGTTGGTGTCGTGACGATGATGGTGGTGATGGTGAAGTTGATGATGACGAGGATACGACGACGACGAGGACGATGAGGATGATGATTCTGGCTGCTGCTGCTGATGTTGTTGTTGTTGTTGATGCTATGATGACGACGACGATGACGCTGATGATGACAATGTTGATGATGACGATGACGATGACGATGATGCTGATGAAGTGACAATAAAGTGAAGATTGGCGAGTGATAGAGACGTTCGAAAACGAGCACCAAAAAAAGTTATTCGTATCTCGGCCGGTCCACGATGTCAAATTCATTCATGCATCATTCAGTCTGTTACGTCTGATGACGAGGCTTAACAAGCATCGGATTCATCCTCATGCATCCGATGAATTCAATCAATTCACCGATGAATGCATGTATATTTATGTTTGTGTTGACGATTATAGATTATGTTTATCTCCGCTCCTATGCTCGGTGCTGAGCGATATTCAGGAGACGATGTTGAGGAGAAGTGGGTGGGTTCATTCTCACGTTATTGATAGGGTGGTGTCTGCGAGGCGATGCTAATCTCCCGATGAATCATCATCATCATCCCTATAATTATCGCCATCATCATCGTCATCGTCATAATCGTCGTCGTCGTCGTCATCATCATCATCGTCATCATCATCATCATCATCGTCATCGTCATCATCATCATCATCATAATCCTCGTTATAATCATCGCCACCATCATCGTCGTCGTCGTCGTGACATTGAGAATAACTATGCAACCGAATCAAACTGTTTCCTTCCTTTTGTACGCACCTATGAGTGGACATTTTACACGCTCCGTCTCATCTTGACGATGATGACGACGACGACGATGACGATGACGATGATGATGATGATGATTGCCACATCGATGACGCTGGTGACGATGACGATAAAAATGTTAATGCAGACGAGACGTCATCAGTGCCGGATTTAGGCATGGCCGGGATGTGGCACTGCACAGGGGCCTCAACCAACCAAAGAAACTTTTTTTTTTCTTGCTGGGGGAGGGAAGGACCACCACCACACTGCACCGGGGCCTCCACCTAGGTAAATCCGGCGCTGGACAACATTCCTAGGAGATTAGCGAATCCCCTGAAAGAGAATCTGACAACCAATGACGCTTCTTCCGGTGACTTGAGACATGCGCAACATCACCCATTCAACGCGCCACATGTGGGCCGTCACAATTGCCACCTGAAATATCACCGTCGCTAAAATCGGAGTACAAACACGTCTCCATGGCAATCAACACCACGCTGAGCTCGTTTCCATGGGAGCGAAACACGTGGCTGTCATGCAAGTTCGAGGCCTGCCTTCAAAATCCTCTTTGAATCTGCCATAGCATCTCGTCTGCTAATCCTCTCGGACTGACTGACATCTGGTGACGGTTTCCATGTTTTGTCGCCAATGGATCGACAGGATCCCCAGTCACGCTCTGCTGGTTCCCACGCTTCGTTGCGTAAATATCGAGTCCTTTTCCGTGTTTTCCAGGACGCCACTTTGTTCTCGTGTGACATTTTTCCCTGCTCCAGAATGGCTCCGATAAATTGTCATTGTCGTAGTCGTCATCATTTTGTCGATGAGGCTGTTTATCGACGGTTTCCATGGAGAATTTGAAGATTAGCAGTCGTCTTCTATGAACGTGGTGGTTGGCGGGTTATTAGGCAATTCAGTCAATAAACACGAGCATTTTTTTAAAAATAACCACATCATAACCATTACTAATGACTAATTAATGAAATGGTAACAAAATAATAACGGCATGATAACAAAACTGACGACGACGACGACGATGATGACGACGACGACGACGACGACGATGACGAACAAGTTTGTATTAACAACAAAAGAACTTATTAAGCGGACAACAGTGAGATGACTAGGACTTAAGTCATAACAGAACCTTAGATGCGAGAGACGTGCAATCGTGCATGTGTTTAACAACTGGAGTCAAACATTGGACACGATGTACAAAGCATGAACCTGATCCCTAGGGACCTCACGCAGTTTTTATGCCACATTTTCCTCCGATAATCGAATTTAAGGCAGCTAACTTCTTGGAATAATATTCTAAGAATATGTTTCCAATATTCCAATATTTTGAAAAATTATGAACGAAATAAATTATGCAATCGGAAATGATGGAAGTCGTTGTTTTTCAAAAGCACAAAGCATTTCTTACAAATGGGGTTGTTGGAATGGATTGATGGATGGATGGATGGATGGATGGATGGATGGATGGATGGATGGATGGATGGATGGATGGATGGATGGATGGATGGATGGATGGATGGATGGATGGAGTGGATGGATGGATGGATGGATGGATGGATGGATGGATGGATGGATGGATGGATGGACGGATGGATGGATGGATGGATGGATGGATGGATGGATGGATGGATGGATGGATGGATGGATGGATGGATTAAACAGATGAATGAAATGATGAAGGTAGTCAATGAACTTAATTCTTTTATCCTCAATAAAACATTTCATCGGATCACAGACAAACAAACAAAGAAGCAGACAAACAAGGACATCGACAAAGCAACGCAGAAGTACAAATGCAAAGAAACCTAGCAGGACAAACGGAGAGGCAATAAACCGAAGATGTCGCAGAGAGGTGATGATGACGATGACGAGCAGAAAGAGATGGCGAGCGCACGTATCATTCTGGAGCGATGAAGAAAGCGAAAAGCTGATGCTCGGAGCACCACCTAGCAAGCTGTGTCCTTCCACTGCTCGCTACCATACACCACCAACCTTGCGACATCACTACCATCACCTCCCTGGTGCTGACGACGACGACGAAGATGATGACGCTGAGGACGACGACGGCGACGATGAATGAAGATTCGTCAAGTGAGTTAGGGCGATAAAAAGCAAACTCACCCGGTGTTCAATATTTCTTTGCTGTCGTGGATATCGCATTATGAGGACAATGATGACGACGACACGAGGACGATGGAGATGATGATGATGAAATGCGATGAGGATGGTGAGTCATGCGACCGAGGTGACAAAGTGATAAGGAATACGTCACGGCATGATTTAAACATGAAAAGGAAAAGCTCGCTTGGTTGTCGTCCGTTATATATCTTTAGATAGGTCATCAACGATGAGACGTCCATGGTGTTGACGACGACGACGATGATGACGATGACGATGATGATGATGATGATGGTGGTGATGATGATGACTCAAACGATCGTGGTGCTTGTGTCAACAATGACTTCTTTCCGAGTAACAACAACAGCAGAATTACTACATAATTAATAAATAACATAATTAATATTAACAACAATAATACATTAATAATAAATTATTATTAATATTATAAAATATTATAAATGAAATAAAAATTAATATTATTATTAATAATAATATATCAATTTGCGACAGTAATAATTTATTGATTTTTAATTAGACGTTAATATAAATAGCAATGATTTAATTGGAAAAATGTTGAACAAAAACTATTGCATCCCTTTTAACTGAAGAAACATCCATCTTCCGTGCGACTTTTTTATTCTTGATTTATCTTGATTCATCTTTGTAGGCTCTCAAAGACATTCGAGATAGCGAGCCGGCATCCTTCATATGAAATAAATAATGTAAAATGCTGCCACGGTGATCCAGAATGCAACGCCTTGATTACGATGATGGCGAGGGATTCTGAACTTTGAACAAAATGAAGTATTTGTTATAGGTTTTTTTTTGTTGAAAAATCGTAAAACAATTTAGATTATTGAAATGGAGTAGTTTAGTTTTTATGTTGTTTCACAGGTCTTTAAACGGGATTCCAACCGTTTGGATGTCCTTTAGAGCAGCGCTTTGCTGAATATTAGTTTTTCATGTGATTCACTTTTGTCGTGCTCAATAAAATCTAATTAAAATATTTTTATGCTTTAAGTTTCATAAAAATGGCAATTTCTTCAAGTCTCATTCATTATAACTTTTCCATTCTTAAAAAAAATAATCTAACCTTTACTTGATCCAAAGTTTTGCATCACAAAAGAGAGTACTTTATTCACTGCGGTAAATTTGAAACAATGATTACAATTTGTCACGCGAAAAATTAGCAACGAAGTTTTAGAAATTGTAAAAAGTTTCAAGCTAAAGTTTCAGTTTTAAAATTCAATTCGACTACAAAATGTTGCCGCTAAAAGCCATTCTAAATTGGTGCAGAAATAAATATCAACTAGAATATTCAGATTAAAATTTGTGTTTTTATGAATAAATAAAAAATGGATGTATAACGTAAATAAAACTGATATGCCACCCATGCTGCTTGCGCCCGCATTTCTTGCAAACGAGATAGTTTACATTTTTTTTGGAATTGTCTAAATCTCATGAAAAATGTAATGCAATTCATTTGAATTTATTCGAAACCAAAACGCACCCTCGACTTTGTAAACAACGGCGTTTTATTTCAAACCTTTCTGCGTGTATGATGATGATGATGATTACTATGACGATGACGATGACGACGACGACGACGATGACGACGATGACGATGATGACGACTAGATGATGATGGTTTTGTTGCCATTGTTGTTGATTTCGTTGACAATAATGGTGGCACTCCGCTATTAAGCTTGGGGCCACAATAGGAGCGGGAATGGGTAGCCATAAATTTCCATTAAACTGCAACATATTTTCTCAGACTGTTCAGGATGGAAGGAAATAAATCAAAGTTCAGTCAAATTGAACGACTGCCGGAGCTTTCCTTAGCTTTCCAATTGTTGGACTGACCTTAAAATTGACCTCAAAATTGACCTTGCGACCTTGTGATACTGCTTTAAGATGGCCTGTGATGATAATTATTGAATAATCAGGAGGAACGTTCTTGAACTTTACGAATAAAGGATGATAAGGATGCACTATTTTGCAAAAAAGTAGTTTCAGAGTATTTGTTTAACAGACTGACGACCAAAGGCTCTGAAATGTCGTAGAATTAAAAACAAGCCCACCCCTCCTTTCACGGTCGGTTGGGGCATGCCCTCGGGTCTTGGATGGGGTTTCATTGATTGGTTGAAAGTTTTCCAGGAGCAAGGAAGGTGAACTTGTTTTTGACGGAGTGGAAAAGGTTGTCGAAACTCGGATGATAGATTTGTGATGATGATAATGATGATGGTGGTGGTGTTGGTGGTAATGATGATAGTGACGATTATGACGGTAATAATGTTGATGATGGTTAAAACGATGATGATGATGATTACGATGATAATAATGGTGATGATGTTGAGGATGATGAAGTGATAACACCTGGGCGGGATAGGATAACATCTGATGGGCCAGCATGGGAAGTTTGATTGAATGAATGAAAGATAGGAATTCAGTAAATCGACAAATCATTGGGGATGGCGATGATGTTGGTGATGATGATGATGATAGTGATAATGATGATGATGATGATGATGCTGATGCTGATGCTGATGATGATGATGATGATGATGATGATGATGATGATGATGATGATGATGATGATGATGATGATGATGATGATGATGATGA
>MPNW01000637.1:162830-173994 GCA_011800805.1 Hirudo medicinalis | reverse complement strand
TGAGTGCAATTTTTGTGATGTTAAAACATTTCAGGAGAACCTTGATGCAACTTTTGACTTGTTCAAAGAAGGTGAACAGAATCAAAGCACATTCTTCCAATTTGAATGTCTTTGCATCTTCACACAGGTAGGTGCACAACTTTTGGGACTCCGCTTCAATGTTTTGCTGTCTCTTCATCAGCTCTCCCAACTTCTTATCGACATCCTTGATGAACAGGAATGATAATTTATGGAGTGTTTAATGTAGGCACTCAGAACAAAACTATCTGCTTGATTGTCTTATAATAATAATAATTCTTGGTAACAATTGCTTGATAATAATTCTATAAAATTAGAGGTATGACTTTCATTATACAAATAATTATGAAATACAGAAACAGATATATTGAAAAGACTGCCACTTATTAAAATGAGAACATATTATAATGTTATTATAAATTTTATTTCAATAAATTGAAAAATTGTGAAATTAAATTTGCACCTCAAAGAAAACCTGGAATCGCTCCTTAAGGTTGTCGTCAGAACATTTTCCGAGTTGCTTCGATAAGTTGTTGAGGTTTGTGGATAACTTCGTCACCTCGAGGTTTAATTTCTCCACCGACAGCCTGATCAAGTTATTGTAGAAATAAATCATCAAATAAATAAACACTATTAATATTCATAATAAATAATTGATAATTTAATGTGAGTTAATGATATCGATAACCAGGCATTTATAACAATTAATGATAACAATAAATAACGATAATAACAACACTTAAATACATAAGTTGCAATTCCACATTCAATCACCTGGAACTTGATTGCACGCAGTCATACAAATCCTGGAGAAAGTCCAGGGAGTCTGGGTGGATGTTGGGGGCGGTGGAGACGATGTGGTGGAGGAGTGTCACTCCCCTCTGGTTGCTTTGAGTGTCCCTCAGCTTGGTGAGGGATGATATTCTAAAGCCTGCCGCATTACCAGCATAACTACCCTGTGTAATTCATTTGTGAGGATAAAATTATTAATATTATTATTATTATTATTATTATTATTATTATTGTTATTGTTATTATTATTCTGTTTAGTATAAATGTTATAAGATGGTTTAATCGTCACAATTTGCATATTGAAATGGCACAAAAATAACAGCCAATGGACGTGTTCAAAAAGGGTCAAAATGATCTGAAAGCAATTGCAACAAAATTACAACAAAACAAAACATCAACAATTTCATCAAATTTCATCGACAAAGTGCAGTTTCTGATAAGTTTTTAAGTACTACTTTCTGTAAGCAATCGCTATCAATCAGTAATTAGCTGAAAGTACTTGAAATTTGGATAAAATTCAATTAGACATTATGGTAATTTAAGAAATACATTCAGTAATCATAATAATAAAATATTAATTGATTAATTAATTAATTAATTGATTAATTGATTTACCAATATCACTTATTAATTATTAATATTCACGAATAAATTACTTAAATGCTCGCCAGTAAAACTATTGTCAGCCTATTGCATTTTTGAAACGGATAAAATTCGGATTGTTTACTAAATGAAATGATTTTGTTTTGTGAACTTTGTACCAACCACGTTCAAGAAGTTGCCAATCTGAAGGACAAGTCTGAGGAAGTGCTTGAATGATTCCGAGTTGACGATTCCGTCACACATCGTCAGAAATGCTTCCTGCTTGCTGCTCGATGACTCGAACGTCGACAAGAAGTCCAGCTTGGCAGTCATCAGCTCCAGTCTGAGGACGTAGTGGGGCACCTGGACCAGTTTTTCTATAAACTTTTCTGCACTGCCCAAGTTGTTCCTGTCACCCTCGAAGTTCTTTATCTGCTCGATCTGAATCAGTAAGATGTCTGGTGGTTAATCATGCATGGAGGCATTGTTTACTAGTCACGCTTGAATGATTAGGGTGATGATGACGACCACGACTATGATGATGGTGATAATGATAAATAATAATAATTTCCGAGCTACAAACCTCAGACGACTCTGGGAGAATTTTGACGAGTTCCCGCGCTTGTTCGATGTCAATTTTAGTGGTGTCTGCCGTGTTGATGCTCTCAACGACTTCATCGTGAGGCATTTTGAATTGTCTCAACCAGATGTCAATGGCCATGCTCTTTCTCATGTCTATGAGGTTGATCTGAAAATAGATAGATAGATAGATAGATTGTTAGATAGATATTTCTTTTGTGCATTTTGTATTCATGCATAATATCCAAAATAACAACAATAATAACAACACTAACATCAATAATAATAACAACAATAATATCAAAATAATAACAATAATAATATCAACAATAATACCAATAACATTACCAATGACATCAAAGCAACAATTACTCGCATAACCACGATTAATTTGCATATTCTGTTGCCTTGTATTTCAACAATGCAACCTCATCACATTGTTGCAGAAAACAAAAACAAATATTTAAGGATTGCCAACCACTTTGTTCTGCTTCATTTTGGTCTGGGGCGTTGCTTGAACAGTGGCAATTTTTCTACTGAAAAGTTCTTCAACTTTGTCGTAATTGATCTGAGATGGTTCTTTGGCACCGAGGACGCTCGACCAAATGATGTCGCTCTCTGAAATTTAAGATTTTTTAGATTTTTTTGTTTTAGCACATAATATTTTTTTCCGTAAAAATTCGAATGCAAGTAATTGTATTTCAGTGCTAAAATAAACCACTTGTGCACTGAATTTATAAAAAAAAAATTAGGTCTGAAATCCACAATAATCAACAAAAGTTCCAAAGAATTCATTTAGTAATTAATTAATTAATTAATTAATGAAACTGGAAATTACTCGACGCTTCTTGATTTGAAACTTTGGACCAATTGAAATTTTTTATTTTCACTTTCGGAGTTGGAATGGCCAGACAGGATGAGATGTTCAAGGAGCTTTGAGCGAGGGGTATAAACGAGGACCTTGGTGCAGAAGGGCATGTTGGCGGCGGGGGATTGAATACCCCTGGAGCTGGTGGCGGCGGGGGTGCAAAGGTCGTCCCTGAAACGAATGGTGGAAGGGGAGGGTGGATTGAACCTGGGGCAGGTGGCGGAGGAGGTACAAACAATGACCCTGGTACAGGCGGTGGAGGGGGTGGCAAGGGAATGGTTGAACTTGGTAAGGGTGAAGAGGATGGTGGAAGTGGTGGAATGCTTTGAAGACTGAATCCGGGAAGAGGCGGTGGAATTGGAACATCTGATTGTGGAAAAATTTCTGCTTTCGATGGTTCAGTCGAAGATGGAGAAGTCGGTTCTTCCTTGCTGGATTTGGCGGATTCTTTCTTTTGGTTACTCAGGGTTTGTTCCAAGACTTTTTTGAACTTTTTGGTTGTCTCAGAATCGATTTTAGGGACTGGTGTCGGATCTTTATTGGTCGATTCAAAATGCCAACGATCAGTTTGTACCTCCTTTGACCTCCTCTGGACAACAACGTCTGACTGTAACTGACGGAGGATGTCATCGGGATTGTCGGAGTGCAAGACTTTGGCAATGAATTTGTCGATGACTTCCCAAGTCTTGAATCTGGAATAAGAATAATTATCGTGAATAAAATGTCCAAATATAACGATGTGAAATAAGTTTTTTTTTTGTTTTGACCAACTTTTGTTCATCTTCAGAATCGATGCGAATGAGTTTTTGGAGAATGTTTAACAAAATGACTTCTTCGGGTTTGTTGTAAACCTGTTTGAAGTTTGAGTATCGTCATAATGAAACATTGAATTCATGCAATTGTTATTTTAGGAAAACATTCCACACCATAACAATAAGTAATACTTGGAAATCTACCTATACACCTATTGAAAAAGAAAGCAAATCTATAACAGGCTTTAAATGTTACGCAATAGAAATTATTGATCGTAGTAATGAAATGCAAATATTTCTTATAAATATATAAATGCTTAAGTAGCTTAAATATCAACAGAACATCCGCTATACCTTCTCGTAGATGATACCGAACAAAGCTTTATGGTCGGTGCCATCAGGGACTCCAAAGTCTTGGGCGATTGCCTCGTCATCTGATTGTTTTGATTCTGCAAACACTTCACACTGAACTTCTAAGTCCTCGTGATCAGATGTTCGAAGGGCTTCAATGATTTCCAAGATATTCAAGCCTGAAAAGTTTATTTTTTAATTGTTTAGAGAATTAGGTAATAGTATAATCAATGATTTTGAGTGCACAGATTACGACAGTTTTATAATAATCTATAAAATATTATAATAATATATAAAAGTCTAGCTCATTGGACCATCGGTTAACCTTATGACGATAGCCTAATGTAATCACAGGATTGTGATTGTCTTACGAAAGGTAATTAATGGAATCATTGATTACACTTGATTACTAACATTTCGTATTTTCGAAACTATGAATGAGTAACTGAAATAAGTGGTGATGAGTGTGATAGATTCAGACACGGGATCAATTATTGAAGACCGAAGTACAAGTACAAGTACAAGTACAAATATCAAGTACAAGTAATATAATGTAAATAGAACAAAGATTGCATGAAATCTAAACTGCGTCCAATAACGACACATTACATGTCAAACAATTCATTTGGTCATGTCTTTAACGACTTTGTCTAACATCAATTTAAGGTCCCACGTATAAAAAGGAATAATGTAATTTATAGAATTTGAGAGTTTGTTATTATGAAAAACAAAACGATAATTTATAGACAAACCAATAAATTCATTTCTTATCTCCGCTCGTTCGCCAACATCCTCGTAAGAGTCGATGAGACAATTAACGAAAGCAAGGACTGAAGTAGTGTAATCCAAAGACAATTGGTTCTTGAGTTCATTAACCATGAAACTGAACCTATGCCGTTGGTATTTGATCACCTGATCAAAAATTGCAGGTGTAATCAGACTTCATTGTTCAATATTTATGAATTTGTGTGAATATTTATGAATTATATTGGAAAATAAACTGAAAAACTGTTGCCATAGAAACCTTAAAACTCTCAACTGCCTCCAAACAAGACCTGAAACCCTCCTCTGACGACGCGCAAAGTGCTGCCATAAGATCAAACACCTGCTTCTTCACTCCAACATTTGTGGAATCTAAAGCTAGAGAAATTAGAAATTGAATTGCAATTGTAATTATACAAAGAAATTATCAAAAAGAGAAAAAATTATAAACTATCGAATTACCTTTAATGAGGCTCTTGCAGTAATCCTTGTTAACGGTGAAGAGTTCAAGTCCTTGCCTACAGTTCATGATGGCTTTGACGCAAGCCACACACTCCAGCAGCATCATGGCTTCTGCAAGTTGGACTTTCTTCTGGCAAATCACTTCCAGTCCTTCCAATAAGACTTCTAATCCTCTTTCTTCCAGAAATCCCTCCAGCCACGACTTCTGACAACTCTTCAGTTGACGAAGAAGGGCCGAGTAGCTTTTCAGAGAAGGAATCCTCATGACACTGACGCAAGTCGAAGGGTCGCATTTGCTGAAGTCAACCTGAGTTAAAACTTGGGTAACTTTCATTCCAAACTTCGATGTTCTTCTTTTGGTAAGAGCTTTCGGCTGATCAGGTGAGTCGATGGCTGCCTTTCCGTACGACTTACCTGAATTGACTCCATCGGTTAAATCGTTTCTGGTTGATTGCTTTTGTTTTTCGTTCAATAAGTTTTGTGGACAGTCACTCGTTGAAGTTTTGAAGTTTACTTTCTTTGCGGTGCTTTCTTTACTCGAACCATTGACATTCAGTTGTTTTTTGGGGAGTACATCGAGATAACTCTTTGTTATTCCTCCTGTCTGATTAGAACGAACTTTGTTATCCGTGTCTGAATTTGGTCTTTGTTTCGGGTTTGAACCGTGGGGCTGAAATTTCTCGACGAATTTCTTCACTTCTGCACTTTTTGGTCTCCCCTCCACAGTCGTTGTTTTGGATGAACTTTTGTTAGTCGTCTTCAGAGCATCTGCCACGAATTTGGCACTTTTACTTGAAGACGTCATTTCCAACAAAAACAGAAAAAACTCCAAAATATCGTTCAAAATTCGCACGAGAAGTTGAAATTAACGAGTCATAGATCGGCACTCAATTGGCTGAAGAGAAGAAATGATTATTCAGCAGGAGCGCAGCTTTTAAACAGGTGAGCCTTCACGGTTTTAACGAGAATCAAATGACCCTACGCCAACTCACGCAGACGTCTGTGACAAGCTTGATTACATTGGGGCAATTATATTGCACATCGGTGACTAAAATGATATCACTTAATTGCATGCTGTAGGAAGCAGGATATTTCCATTAAAGATGCTAGTGAAAGTGTCGGAATAAATTCAAGAAACTGTGAGAATGTGATAGTTGAGTAGGTGGAATGTTTGGAGATCGTGAGTAACGAGTGAGTCGAATTTACTGAGGGTGCGTGGTTTCGATCACTAAAAAGTCTGACTTGCACTCGGGTTACATCTGCGTCACCAATTAATGGGGATCCTTTGTCAGCTTTTTGCGGCTTTGATGAATAAACCGTTAATTAATTGGTTGTTGGATGTAATTTGATGATGTCATGTTTTGTTAAGTTGATCGTTTCAAATGAAAATGTTTTTATGTTTAATTTTGTTTTATTGATTTTTGTTTTAAATGAGATTCATTTTTAAGTTCCTCTCTTAAATCATAATTCATAATTCAATAATAAATCATAATTCAAAATCATAATCATGTCGGAGTTGACTTAATTTTCAGCGACATACATAGTATTTTAAATAAATTTCGAATTCACTTTTCGTATTCATTCTAATTTATAGTCTCAATTGATCAAGTAGAAATTGAAGACATTTTGAGAAAATTCTTATAGTTGCGACATCACCTTTGCTACTGTACAAGCTGCAAGTACTGAGCGCTATACAAATACGAATAAAAATATAACTAATAATTAAAAGATTCTTGTACTAGGTTTGTGAAAACTGCAGATCTCCACAAATATATTTGCAATAAAGTTGTATCATCATTCTGTGAGTTCCTTTTAAATATGTTTAAAGTTTGAACTTAAATCCAAATACAATCATACACTTCTAATATTAGATTGCCGAGCGTTTGTTGTTTCTTACTTTCCTCAAATTGGTTTAGTGGGTGGTCCTGCAACTGTGACGCTACAAAATGTTAATATTTGCGATAATAATATAGTCTTATTCATTTTATTTTTAGTTCACACCGATAAAATCATATTTTAAAAGATTGGTGGGAATTACCTGAGATGTTCTCCAATACGGGGAAGCATCGGTTGCATGAGGACTAACGATTTGGCGGAATAACCAGTATCTTGCAATGACACCTTGTTTAGCGTTTAACTGCCACTGAATGAGAACCATAGAAACTGTAAGTTCGAAAGACATAGAAAGACAAAGTTTTGATAGTACATGGCATTTCACTGTTGTGTGACCAAGGACCTCAGACCTTCTCAAGACCCAACTTAAAAAGTTGGATTAAGACTATCCAGCAGTCACATACCCATCATCCATAATTAGAATTTTTCGCCAAGAATTGCGTTTAAATGGTCATTTCCACCATAAACCACGTCAAATAATCTAATTTCACCTTTTTTTACGAATTACAGACAGGTTCGAACCCAACAAAACGACTTAGAAATGTAGAATATAGGATATAAAAATCTCCTAACATCGAATAACCACTACGAGACCTGCCACCAAAACTTGAAACCCACAACACGGAAGAAACACGTCACCAATTAAGTTAACAATTCAAAACCAAACATAAAACGAAAATGTGCGAAAACTTTATTTCTGGCAAAATTTTGGCCCCATGCACCAACAAGTTTTTGAATCCACAACTCGATGCACTCAGAAGAGAATGCGCTCCTGGTGATTAAACATTAATGCAGGGTTGCATATTTCAAAGTTCGACTTTGTACTTTTTCATATTCTATGTCAAGGAACGAAAGGATAAACAGTTTTGGTCGCTTCGGAAACAGAAAAGTCCCGCTCAGGCGTTTTCGGTCTGCTCCTCCTCCTCGTATTCGACCTCCTCTTCGGCAGTGGCGTCCTGGTACTGTTGGTACTCGGAGACCAAGTCGTTCATGTTGGACTCTGCCTCGGTGAACTCCATCTCGTCCATGCCCTCTCCGGTGTACCAATGCAAGAAAGCCTTGCGCCTGAACATGGCAGTGAACTGCTCGGAGATTCTCTTGAACAACTCCTACGAAGTGGAAAGAGCAGAATATGAGATAAACAACTCTTAATTTGAAATCGCATTCACAAGTACGAACCTGAATGGCAGTGGAGTTGCCGATGAACGTGGCAGACATTTTCAGTCCCTTGGGAGGAATATCACAGACTGCAGTCTTCACGTTGTTGGGGATCCACTCGACGAAGTAACTGCTGTTCTTGTTCTGGATGTTGAGCATCTGCTCGTCAACCTCTTTCATGGACATCCTTCCTCTGAAGATGGCAGCGACGGTCAGGTAGCGACCGTGACGTGGATCGCAGGCGGCCATCATGTTCTTCGAGTCGAACATCTGCTGGGTCAGCTCGGGCACGGTGAGAGCCCTGTACTGCTGGCTTCCACGAGAGGTCAGAGGAGCAAAACCTGGCATGAAGAAATGGAGACGAGGGAAGGGCACCATGTTGACGGCCAGTTTACGAAGATCGGCATTCAGCTGGCCTGGGAAACGAAGGCAAGTCGTGACGCCCGACATGGTGGCAGAAACGAGGTGGTTCAGATCTCCGTAAGTGGGGGTCGACAGCTTGAGCGTGCGGAAGCAGATGTCGTACAGAGCTTCGTTGTCGATGCAATATGTTTCGTCTGTGTTCTCAACAAGTTGGTGGACAGAGAGGGTTGCATTGTATGGCTCAACCACGGTGTCTGAAACCTGTTAATTTATCATTTTAGTGTCTTGTTTTCTCACATCAGGTGTCACAACATGCATACCTTGGGAGAAGGCACAACCGAGAATGTGTTCATAATCCTGTCTGGGTATTCTTCTCTGATCTTGCTAATGAGCAGGGTACCCATACCTGAACCGGTACCACCTCCGAGAGAGTGGGTCATCTGGAATCCCTGGAGGCAGTCGCAGCTTTCGGCCTCCTTCCTGACAACATCGAGGACCGAATCGACCAACTCTGCTCCCTCGGTGTAATGACCCTTGGCCCAGTTGTTTCCGGCACCACTCTGACCGAAGACAAAGTTGTCCGGTCTGAAGATCTGTCCGAAGGGACCCGATCTCACAGAATCCATGGTGCCTGGCTCAAGATCCACCAAAATGGCACGAGGAACATACTTTCCACCTGCAAATACAACCAATTAGTACCAGAAATTAGACTACATTGGAGTCCATGCAAAATCTTCTAACCCGAGGCAGCATTGTAGTAGACATTGATCCTCTCCAACTGCAGATCAGAATCTCCGTGGTAGGCACCGGTCGGGTCAATTCCATGCTCATCGGAGATGACCTCCCAAAACTGGTGATGAAAATGAGAAACATTCAAATCAGAGTAGACAATGAGTGTGATATAAATAATTTTTTCATTGAAGGAGAGCAGACTCATGCCTCAGATGCACATTATGTCATTCAGGCTAATTGGCCTCTGCAAGATACAGGATGTAGCTCGTGAGTCACCACCAGATTTGTTTATGCTTAAGAAAATCTGTGAAAGACTGCTAATTGGGTCTCAAGATGCCAAGTACATCTGCTTCCAATCAAACGTTTGACATTTAAACACTCCGAAAATAAAATTTAAATTCCATTAAAACTCCAAAGATTTGTAATTTTTTGCCGGAAAACTACATCCAAAAATAAATTCCATTCACTCTTTGAAGCTCGCAATAAATCACATTCGGCCTTCTCGTGCAAGTACCACCTCTCAAGAGGCAAAATGGCGGCGCGCACGAGCATCCCGCCAAATTTCATGGCTCTTGTACCTGGGCCTCGTTTCGAATTCAAATTTGCCATTTATTCAAATTCCCACTGAAATTACTTCGCCGAATGTTCACTTTTATCGATTTAATTTCCTTACAACATCAGAATATCATTTCGAATCAACTCCTAGCCAAATGTCAGAATTTCAGCGGCACGGAAACTCGCTCAAGCAGGCGACAAAAAAAATGAGAAATGAATAAAAACAAAGCTGGAAAGCAGTCATACCTTGGCTCCAATCTGGTTACCGCATTGACCGGCTTGAATGTGAACGATTTCCCTCATTTTCTTGAATCAAATTCTTCTAAAATTCAGTAGACAAAACTTCTCGAACTTCTTAGCTGTCGAACGAGTACACTGGTTCGAGCCGAAGCCTTTTATAGGTGCTGATCGGCCTTCAAGATCCGCCGGCTGTAGCACTACTTGTTGTTAGTCAGTCGAAATAGTTCCGTGGAATTTAATCATTTTTTGACTTTTATTCGCTCCGTAATTTCGGCCAATAAGTTATAATTACATTTGAAATGTATTTTCGACGTGATAAATTTTTATTTTCCAAAATACGAATTATTGGAATCTCGTGGCGCGCAAGAAGACAAGTGCGCATGTTCTGCCACTTTACGGCCTACAGTGATACAACCGGCGCATATTCATGGCCCTCACAAACACCGATACACGGGCACGTCCTTCACTTTAATTCAAATTCATACAAACAATGAAATGCGATTATTCGCCTTTTCTGTTTACAAACTTGTAGAAATTGCGAGGGAGAAATGTTTGATTTGCCATTTCAGTGGAATCTTGTGAGAATAACTCCCTAATTTTCAATTAAAATGCTCAATTACGAGCCCGTCTGGAATCCGAGAATGTGTTAATAAAGCCAGGCCACTCAATAGCTTCTTGATGGTCGAACGGAGTGGACAATTCACCACGAAACCTTCCAAACAATGAGCAAAAGTCATCTCTTCTCCTCCCAATCACTGATTGATTTGCTGATACGAAATGGAGGATACATGGCAATGACTCACCGAAGGAAATAGGATATTCCTCCTCTTCCTCTGGAAGTTTGAGTGGAAGTTCGTAGTTGTTCGCGTCGTTGCTATTGTTGTTTTAAAGTCCCTAGAAGGCGTTGCTCATGCAAATGGATCTTTGCTTCTCCTTCGTTCTCCGCACATCTTGTCATTTGCATTTAGCAATCGTTGTGTTACACTCCCCATCTTGTGTTTGCGTGTTTGTACAATTGTATTACATGCAGTTCTTGTCGATACTAACCACCTCGTTA